>VYYJ01001947.1:0-25350 GCA_021029165.1 Cyphoderus albinus
AAGCAAATGCATTCAATAGGTTTCGGTTCAAACTCAAACTGTAAGCACACGCTTATTTGTGATTATGAATCTTGCATCTTGTATTACACATTTTATGAATCTGACACTGATGTTTCATTTCCATGCCGCGTAATTCCCCGAATGTCGTTTTGGGGCAAAGTCAAAAGATGGGCTACCAACAAACTCTAGCCTCGATTCCGAGATGAGACAGGAACTCCTATATGAAAATAACGGACTCACATCAGTTCATGATAATATTCATTTAAAGCACTACACTGACATGTATAATAATATCAACCCCGAAGGAATAAATGACATGGTGAAACTTGCACTGGTTTCTGTCCACTACCAAAATATAAACAAAGGTGACGAGAAACTTGGAGTTTTTAAAAGGATTAATTACAAAGCAATTGCAGAAAACATCTTTGCAATCATGTAACCGTCATTTTTTCATGTTATAATGCTTAAAACATTTTAGTTTATTGTAAATCTATCCTTCGGCACAACATTTTACATTTAGAAACTTGAGGGTAATGCGATGCACAGTAAGTTTATCATCGCATTAAGTTTACCCCTTGTACACTGATTTGATTCATAATCAGAGAGACTAAGCATTTAGACTGTTGCAATTCGTCATGTAATTTTGATTTCATCATTACTTACAGAAGCAGGCCCATTAAGAATTAAAACGGCGTTCATAAAATACAAGATTATTTTCTTTGCATAGCTTACGTATTTTATCAGTCTGCATTGTACATACATAAAGTAATAAATCTGTGCATATACTTTTTAATAAGGCTATACTTTCGATTCTATTACTTCAAGTTATTTCTTCAATGCCAGAGATATTAAGTACGTAGATGATATGATGCATTTAAAAGAGCAACAAGATAGTTTGGAGGAATTAAGCCACTTTTTTGTTTTCTACTGTGTTTTATTACATTTTTGCAGAAAGGACGATGACGAAGATAAATTCAAGTAGGATTTACATTGTTCAAGAGATAAAAATTGTAATTTATATAAAATACTTTTCTACATAACCGTATGCATATTACGCAGCTCGTTCACTCACTTCAGTAGTTAACTAACTCTCGAGAATCCTTTCTTCAGTTTACTAATCATATTTTTCATTCTTTTATAAGCTTCAATCCCACTAAACGAACCAACTTCGTCTTTCTGTTGACTTTACTTTACGTAGATCCTGAACAACTTATAAATACACTTTGTGCTTATTATAGAGAAGTAAGCAGTGATTATTCATGTATTAAGGTCGTCGAGTGTGCAGACTTGCCTTTGTTGCTACCTCCTCTTGATAAAAAAACGAGCGTAGTTACCGCATCAGTTGTGTCATGTGCTTATTTTTATATAATGCTTTTTATTTTTTCTTTAGCTGGAGCTACCGTAGGGTTAGCGTCTCCTTGAAGCTCTAACTCTTTCTCTCTCTCTGTCTCTTAACTTTTTCTCTCTCTAACAAATTTGGCATGCTACTGTCGTTGTTGTTATTGTAAGATCTCCGCATAAGTTGTAAAGGATTTTCTATCCAAAATAAGCCCGAGTTTTAGTTAGTCGTATTACAAAAAGTAAAAAAGAAGTATATTGGAAGAAGTAGGAGAAAAAGTGGATTAAAAACTCAGGCTTCTTCTCATCACAAAGTCGGGGCGGATTAGATGGTTTGGCAAAGAAAAAATGAAGTTGAAAGAAGGGAAGAGATAGAATATTAGAAAAAAAGAGAAAAAAAGTAAGAAAAACTTTTCTATACAAGAATTCGCTCCGGCGTCATTTCCGTCGTCTTTGGAGTTTAGATAACCATTTTCTCGGGGTTTTGCTTGACATTGTTTTTCTCCTTTTTTATTTCGGCTTTTGGTACTTAAGTTGGTCTCAGCTCAAAGTAAAAAAAACTGTTCAATAATACCTTTATTTCCTACTCATGTAAAGCTTAAACAAGTTGCAGCTTGCATAAAAATATTATGTAACTTTGTTGGTGGATTTGATTCCTTCCACTCGTGGCAATAAAGAAACTTCCTGCTCGTATTAGACCTATTTTTGAATTATTATAAGAAAAATGAAACATCTATTCATAATGCAAACAGTTCTTCTGTTTGGATTGGCTGGATTCGTTTTACCACCATTTAAACCGTTTGGTAAGACAAAGTTTGTGTTTTTAAAAGGAGGAAATATACGACGCAAATAATGTTGAAGTGGGATGATTAGCTGAAGCTGAGGTTACATGTGTAAAGCAGAGCAAAGATAGTCACAGTCATTGGAAAAGCAAATATTTAAATTGGCTAGTGGTTTCCAAATAAAAAAACTCGAAGAAAAAACGATAAGAACGATGCACGACAAAGTTAAAAATGTCACTGCAAATCGGACGAAGCAGAGGAGACGTCATTCTCCAACTTTACTATATGATGATGATTTTTGTTCACATTACATCCAAAAAGTATTCCCAGAAGGAAAGATCTTGTGAGGTTTGTACAAACAAACAACAAAAATACCTATCTACTTCAAAAGAATTCCATGCTCCGTCCAACTGTACCACCTTATAAACGTAAATTATTTAGTCCTTAGTTTGGAAAAGATCTGTATGTATCAAATACCGGTGCGAGGCTTTGACATTTCTGCCACCTCTTCTTCTTTGGTCATTAGTGAATTGTATGCTGTACTGCCATTTTAGTTTTCCCTTACTGAGCCTTGGTGCGTTCAAACCTTTCAATCTAAAAGTAGTTGGTACGACTTTTCTTTCTTATTTCCTGGATTAGTTTACGTAATTCAATAAGTGCTCCTTCACCCTCCTGCAACCTTTTCACTTTCAATACTACTTTTGGTCTTTCTCTCATGACTTTGATGTAACAACCCTTTACCGATTACGAATTGGTTTCATGTGTTTATAACAGAGAAGCTACATACTGAAATAATTTATAAGTTCATCCCCGTTATCTAAAGAAAATAATTTTTTTACCGTGTCCGATTCTCTTTCAATTTCATTCATGATGGGACTGCTTTTGACAGCAGTTGGGTTAGAGTTACCCGGACGGGTAAGATGATACAAAAATATTTTAGGATGTACTGCACAACTTATTAAATTTTCTTGGAAGTCATTTTCACTCATTGTTGCAAAGTCATAACATCTAAATACATATAACAGCTTGCATTATGTCGACCACTATCAATGTCATTTTTATTAGATTATAAAATTCATGTTCTCCAAACTCGCAAAGAAGAATGAATGACTGACGTGACATTTCCGTTTTTCAATTTAAGCGAGAAAGAGAGAGAGAAGAAAAATAAAGGGCGGGGACTCCCAGTACAAGTCAGAAACTGACTTTGCCCAATTTGCGCACTCACAAAACGTTGAGTGAAGCATAGCAGGAAGTGCGGCTTTTTCCTAAATTTTAGAAAATAAGGACAATGAGCGTTCTTAATTTCCTCCGAAATTGGAAACTCATCCAGCATCTGGGGAAAATCATGCATGATGATGAGTCTTTTTATTACAAGGAGCAAAATGGAACAAGGCAGTGGAAAGGGAAAAAATGTTTCGTGTTAGACGAGCTGTTTTATTTTAGCTAAAAACTCGTCAACGAAAATCATGAAGGGAAAGAAAAAAAATCAGGGCAAACGAAAGAACAGTATCCTTTTAATTTATTCCGTTTTTCTCTCATTTTCACATGAACAAGTGATAATGATAACGTGCACCGATTACATGAACACACCCAAGCCGAGCACCAGGCAGCCTCACCAACTAACAACCACAACTTTTTTTGCGGGAGAGAACAATACGTTTTTACGGAGACGGAAACGGGTTTTGTAGGAAAGAAACCCCGGTCTCATCTTGACACAACCAACAAGAATACTGCAATGTGTAATAATGAACGTAGAAATTGAATTTGTAGATTATTTTTTATTATATTTTACTATGCGCGTATTTATTTTAGTTTGTTTGGTTTGCATGCTTGAGTGAAAATTTTCGCTTCCTTCGTTTCCTCTTTCTTCTCTGACAGAAGTGTATAAAACTTCACGCTTATCTTTTTCTCCGAGGAATACAAAGAAATTTAATTTTCTTGAAGAAAAACGCGAAAAACTTATTCGGTTTTTGATCGAATGTGAGAATGGAGAGCGACAAGGTTTAGTTACATCAAAAAGTGGTTTTTCAACTGTCGGAAGGCTGTTCTCAAATAAGAGAGCAGAACAAGCCCCACATTGTTTACTGGAGTAGTCTATGTATTGCTTTCGATATCAGGGGTACAAACACGACGCAATATGATATTACATTGTTAGAAGTTAAGTAGATACATTTTATTTCCTCGGAGCAGTGGTATAAATCGGATGCAACCAGGATATCTTTGAAGCCAGAATTGTATAATTCTGTCCAAAATTTCATATAAAAGAGCAAAAGTAATACTTAATAATAACCACAACCAGTTATTTTACCGAATTTTGTGAGAAAACGGGAGAGGTGTTTCCGTTTCCGAAAATCTGGAAATTACTGGAGAAAAACGGACGTTACTCGTGCGATGAGTTTTATTGAAAATAAATTTTCTCCAGAATCGGAATCTCACGCCTTATTCCATTTTCTAAACGGCATCTCCACAGGACTTACAATCTTAGGTACATATAATTTTAGTTAACTTGCTGACGCTCGTTTTGGCATTATGAGAGAGAGAGAGAGAGAAATGTGATACAAAAGCACAGTGGAGACAATGATGACAGCATTTACTGATTTGTTGATTCCTCTTCTTCATTTTGTCGGATGACTTTTGAAAAGGAGAGAAATATGATGATAAAGTTTGATAAGGACACCGGCGGACTCTTTAACCACACAGGAATAAGTTGACACTTCGTTAATAAAGTTTCGTCTAAAGAATAAAGCAGCTTTTAACTCGAGCGACGCTCGATACAAGAAAATATTATGCTAAAGCTAAGAATTGAAACCTGATACGAGCCAGCACCCGCTGCTGGTGCTGGAGATGTCATTGATGCTCGCTTGTCTAACACAACAAGAATTTAGGGAAGAAAGATAAAGTTATTCTGTGGAACACAGTTTTACTCAGTAACTTCTGCTCCACTGATAGATAACAGAGTGATGGATTCTGAATTGGCGATAAAACTTTTCAAAACTTTCCAATAATCGTATCATATCACACTTTTGACAAAAGCCAAGGAAAAGAAACGCAATTTACAGTGTGTAACATGAATCCAGTAGTAGTGCGGGCATACACGAGTCAATCGTCACTGTCACAGCGCAATGAAATGACACACCCTAAATTTAATCTACAATTATTACTCTTTTATCACACTTTTATCTTCCTTATCACTTTTTAAAGGAAAGTCACTGCCGATCCACTGTGTGATTGAAGTAATCAGTGGACCACCAATTCCTGCCGGTGGAGGTCGCGGAGACCGTGGACGTGACGGAGGTGGGAAAAATGAGACTTTAGCTGTCTCGTCTGGTGGAAGCAATGGTGGAGGCAACAATGGAAGAAGTAGCCCAGGAAATGGTACTTTCACTTTTCTAAATTTCAATTAAAAATTATCAATGCAAATGTCACTTTACCTCAAAATACTGAAATAAAACGGAGAAAGCAATTCAAAACATGTTCATAAGACCACCATCTCATCTCATCTTTTTCACAGGCTCTTCCAATAGTATCGATGACGTAGGTAAAATTATTGAGGTAGATGACTTTGTGATAATACCTGCCGGAACTCCTTTCCAAGAAGTCGTCACCACTGTCCTGACCTTGCTGGGTTACCCAAAAGATACAATTCAACAGGCTGTAGGTAAGAAAGGGAAAAATATATGAACTCGAAATATCGCATGTCGCTTCATTAGTGTTTCTGCCATTTATATAATTTCATAGTTTGCGCTAGATTTGCGTTTTCTAAAAAAGGGTTATTCCGCAGTGGTTCTGTCGCCCCAATTTAGGAATCAAACAAATTTAATCATGTAACTAACCCTGTCTGTTTTTGTCGCTTGTTTTTAATTAATAGGAATGATATCGTTGAAGAATTGGAAGCCTTTGAGGCTGGATCAGGTTTGCGATTCGCCCCACAAAACAGTTGGAGACATTCTCAACGATCTTACCAATCACGCGACACTCCGTGTCATAGTCACAAGGTAAGCGTTTTAATTATACGGATTCTACATATTTTAACAGCAGAATAGGATATGACTACGGCATTAAAATGTATAAGACACATTTGTTGATTTAAGTTTATTATTATGATTTGTGGAGAACGTTCACTGATTTTGATGTTGATTATAATTTACGTTTCTGCTCAGCTCAGTCACTTGCTAGATGTATGTATACATCCATAATCATAATAGCATTATTATCATAATATTCTCACCACATACACATAAAAAGCAATCATCCTACCACCAAAACGATCATCGGCTTCACTGAATATTAATGCTGACGCAGAGCAGAACACTAGAACAAGGTGATTTAAACGCCAAACAAGAGACATGTGTCCTTTGAGGATTCGCCTTTTAAGTTGTCTACTTGGCTCTGCGCTCAGCGTCATGATTATATAACAAATGAGCATTACTCTGAACTAGCTACTTGTTCAGCCAGAGAGATACATAATGCAATCCATTCGAACAACCTTATTATTACAACGCTAAAATGGTAAAACTTCACTACTCACTTAAGCAGAGCAGAACACTAGAACAAGGTGATTTAAACGCCAAACAAGAGACATGTGTCCTTTGAGGATTCGTCTTTTAAGTTGTCTACTTGGCTCTTCGCTCAGCGTCATGATTATAAAACAAATGAGCATTACTCTGAACTAGCTACTTGTTCAGCCAGAGAGATACATAATGCAATCCATTCGAACAACCTTATTATTACAACGCTAAAATGGTAAAACTTCACTACTCACCTATTATGGTTAGCCTAACCACAAAATATTAAATCCGCATGAAAAGGCTAGGATTTGTAGATGCGATGTGATAATGTAATACTTACGACTATAATAATATGCTTGCATAATAAGAATATGCATTAGCTTCCCTTAGCTGAAGAAGAAAAAAACTTCTTTATTAATACTTAACGTGTTAGGCTTATCATCATCAGCATTACAAAGGATTATAATCCTTTCACTTTTTCAACCTGGTAAAAATATGTTCACATCCACAAAAGACTGAATATTTTTGTATTCAAATGCTTTACTTTATATAGCTGAAGTCGCATTCGCATATTTCATGTCACAGATCCGAATTGTCTCAATGTATTGGTTTGTACTTAAGTTGACCATTTATGCGTGGCGCGAATAAGTCCTGTAATAATTAATGGGACGGCTTTTTGGAGTCGGATTAGCGTTAAAGTATAATAAGTAGGCTGTATATTTTCGCGAGTCACACGGCTTAAAATTTTCTTTTATTGTTGTAAGTCAAGNTTGGAGTCGGATTAGCGTTAAAGTATAATAAGTAGGCTGTATATTTTCGCGAGTCACACGGCTTAAAATTTTCTTTTATTGTTGTAAGTCAAGAAGATTAGGGTGATTGTAATCTTCACGTGTGATTTGCTAGAATGACAGTTTGCGTGTGCAGATATTATTTTATTTGTAATTGTAAAATATTATCAAAAGACACAAAGGGAGATTTAGTTTGCGCTAAAATGCAAATTTTTCCTGTAAATTGTTCCTAACATCCAATTCAATTGCTGGATAAGGCGTTGTGAAAACTAAATGAGTTAATGAGAGTGGATCACAAAAAATAGAAATTTGCACTTTATTTGTCTCATAAAAATAACTGATAGAAATGTATCAAACAGGATGAGCAGCTAAGTGAATTAATTCTTTCGTATTTTTTCAGAGCCAAAGGAGGAACTGCAGATGACTTGAAAGAAAAGCTTCTCCGATTACTGTTGGCGCAGTCCTCTTCGCTTCTACTCGGGAGTGGATGCCCTCTCGATGAGGTAACACATATTAAAGGAATTTAAAAAAGTCAATTTGTAACCTATTAAACATTTGTAAATTCATCTTTTGTTCCTTCATCTGTCATAGTACAATTCTTAAATATTAACGTTACAATGAGTAAAATTAACCTTAATAACAGACAGAGTTACACCGTACTAAACGGAACGATTTGATATCGAGCGGAATGATTTCAACTTTTACATGCATCAAAAAGAGTTTATTTATTTATTTTTATTTCAAGAGAGGGGTTGTCCCTTTTATTAAAATATAACGCTTTTATGTGCCTATTCATAGTATCCTCTCTTCAGTTTTCAGAAGTTTCGTGATTTTCATTTTCTCTTTAGCATAAATAAAATGAATAATGAATAGTCGTTAGATGAGTGATTTAAAACGCGATGATACCGTTTTTGTTTGGAATGAAAGAAAAAAGGATTTGCGAAATACATAGTACATATAAACGTCGAATATTGGGGGATGAAGAAAAACGACAAAAGAGTATAGAGATCACATCATATGTATAAACAATTTACAGTTAACTTACCTCTTACTTAGTTAATTTATTCAAGCTGAATTAAAGAATTAAATTTGAGAAAGTATCAATTGAATTGAACACAAACAACAATATGCACACGTCTTACTCCTACATTCAAACGATACTATTTTTGTCATGAAAGTAACGAAGAGCGGAAGGCGTTCTGTTGTGTATCAGATTCGTTTTCAATTCACTTTTTACCCCCTTTCTTCTCTCTCCTCTCACACACAGAGGAGGAATAGGATTGGATTGGAACAATGATTCATGCTTTACGCTTTATATGATCCTAATAAAAGGCGCATTTGCTAACTGTCTACTGCTTTTTCCTTTATTTCCTCTTGACAATACTTGAAGTGCAAACAAAAGCGGGCTCTTTACGTAAATTACTGATCCTCGCATTGTTACCGTCTTCCTTCTAATACTAAAACTTAGCTTGAAAGAATGAAGAAGGTAAGAAAAGTGTAAAAAGCAAGGAGAGAGGTGCACACTATGTAGGCATAAGCAGAGACGTATGCATAGGAGGGATGATGTCGAGTAGAAAGATTTCTTTCTCTACTTAATTCATCAAGAAAGTTTCTTGAAACAGGTTAAGCCTTTGAATGCTTGGCTTTCTTTTCTTTTCCAATTCTCAGGAAGACAAAATTAACTGCAAACTGAAAATACTGTTTTATAAAACGGTTTTCAATATTATTATTCATATATTCAAAAGTAAATTACAACAGATAAGTTAATGATGTGGTCCGGGTCACCTGTCAGCATTATGTTTTGATAATCTCACGTCTCGCTCCATTACCACCTTTCCATCTTACCATCCTTTTAAAATCTTTGCTTTGTTTTATTCTGCACAGTGAAAAGCAATTTCAAAAGCATCGTACAGAGGTAGTATTGAATAAAGAAGAGGAGAAAATGCAGGATTAAATTTTGCTTTCACTTTGCAGACATTTGAATTCAAATTCAGAACTTGGGTCTTATTAAAACATTTAATTTTAAGAGAAAGAATTTAGTCAGTAAAAATCAGTTGTCTCAGAATCTATTTAGATTTCTCTGAGTTAAAATCTTGATATATAAAAAATCGTTACGTTTAGCACACTTCATACTGCACTTTCACTTTAATTTTTGAAACGTAATATACCTTAGAAAAGTGCTAAGTCATATTAACTAGTCAGACTGTGCTCAATGAACCAAATGCCACTTACTTTGCAGTTGTTATAAATAGTTTAAAAATACCCTTGCAAGAGTTGTAACAAAAAGACCTCTCAACTGTTCGCAACCAAGTTGCATCCTGAGCCTGCCTGGAGTGTAATGGCTTAATAAAAAACGATGAACTCAGGTAGCTGATACTCCACTCCTGCTTTCGGAAATAAAACCCGACTTCTGTTACTCTGACACAGCAAACAGAACGAACTCAAATCTGGACTGAAGCTCCTGTTCCCCGAATTTGTTCGCTAACAAGGAAAAAAATATTTAAACCAGTGGAAGTAGGGATGAAAACAAGTTTAAGCTCTCTTTTATTTAAAAACTGGCTCGAGAACCAACTTTTCTCCTTTTCCTTTTGTTCAATTTACTTGATCTCTTCTCTTAGTTTCAGTTTAAAAAAGTATAACCCTCTCACTCAGTCTTTTACTTAAGCAATGATGGCACCTAAAAGAATATTCTTCACATTTACAAGATTTTTAGGGAACAGGGGTACACGTATTTCATGATTCTTTTGTAATAATTCCCATCTTCCGCAAGCAAGATTCATTTCCTACTTTATCTTAAATAATGGAAGGATAATACATTCAAGTTCTAGACGTGATGTCAAGCAAAGCAAAAGTAGTCAGAAACAGCGAGGAAAACTAATTCCAAGATTTTTATACATAACAAGCAAAATGTAAATAAAAAAAGTATAATGTTGAAGTTAAGTCGCATTCCGCTTGATCTTTGTACGTTAATGGGAGGAACGACACACTTCATCATGCTTCACAAAGTCGTACGTAATCTTTTAGGAACTTCAAAAAAGTTACCTTGATTTCTTTCATTGTCGGATCGCTTTGACTCCAGTTGTGTAATGGACTTAATTTGTGAAGGGCAGGTGTACTAAAAAATAGGAATCGCAATTAAATATTTTCATTTTGACAATCGCACTAATTATCATTGACAAAGCTTCCTCCGGCGAAAGTTTGGATTGTAACATATGTAACATGGACAAAATTAATTGACACCACTTTCTCTTCTCTCTCGCACAGGTAACTTTGAGTCAGTTGATGAAAGGCCAATGGCCGCAAAATTTAGCAGAAGATGTGAAGCGCCGTATTTGACCAGTGGTATGCTACTCACTTCCAATCGCACCGCTTGGGCAGCTTGGAATCCTTGCAGCAGCAGCAACTCCACCATCACCATCAATCCCAATCGCAACCCGCACAACCAGGTTCTCAGCACCACTCTCATCATCATCTCACCGCACTAAATCATTCTGGTCATCAGCATGGACACGGAAGCACTTCTTCCAACTCATCTCGAGAGAACGGGGGCTTATCTTCACCCCTGTCCTCTCATCACCATCAACATGGTCATTTAGTCAATGGGGCGAACGGAGCACCCAGTTTGTCATCGGTGGCAGTGGCTGCAGCAGCTGCTGCCGCTGCTCATCATCATCAAAGCCAACATTTACATCATCATCACCATGAGCTTCAATCTGGAGCAGCGTTGGCTACAAAGACATTTGAGGAGGACCATCCAAATCACCCCGTGTTCCACGGACTTTCCACACAGAAAACTAGAATGCGAACCAGCTTTGATCCAGAGATGGAATTGCCCAAACTTCAGCAATGGTTTGCTGAGAATCCTCATCCTTCCCGGCACCAGGTACATAATGATAACTTTTCAGTTAAAATGAAATGAAAATCGCCTCGTTTCATACTATTTAATACGCATTGCATGAAGAGTCGCCCTTTATTTATAAGAGCAAACATTTTATTATTTACACACATAGATTCAACAATATGTCCGAGACCTGAACAGTCTCGACTGCCGAAAAGATCGGAAACCGCTGGACGTGAATAATGTGATTTACTGGTTTAAAAACGCCCGGGCTGCGCAAGTAAGTAATTAATTAAGCAATTAAGAATTAAGTAAGGTTAGTTATTATAGTTAGCAAGTAAGCTTATACAAATTTCCAAAATTCATAAAAGGAACGGACAGGATAAATTATACAAGCAAGTGATACAGATACAAGCAATCACAATTTAAAGCCAGCTTCACAATTCAAGCAACAAGCAAACATTGGTACTGTTTAATTAAACACGAAAAAAAGAAGCAGAAAAATTAATAAAATCGTCTCAGTCTGCGGCTTGCATACTATTCAATCATAGTAAGTAAAGTTAGCAAGCAAGTAAACTTATACTCGACATTATCTTGTATTTTTTCCAGAAGAGAAATGAGCTGCGTTACAATGGGATGGCCGCATTCCCTCATCCTCTTCATCACCATCACCATCACCACCCGAATCAAATGTCTGCCATCCATTTGCACAATCAAGCTCACAATCATGCCATTTCTCCGATTGGAGATGATTCACGGGACAGATGAAAGAGAACAGCAGCAGCATCTCCATCAGCAACACTCACATCATCTCCACCATCACCGAGTTCCCCGCTCATTAGATTCAGACGAACCAGAAAACTCTCACGACCGAGAGGATGACTCAGAACGCGACTTTGCTCATCATCGGAATGAAAGTGGTTCACGTGGAAGTAGCGAGGATTTAACAGCAGCGGGGAAAGATCAAGTAGATCCAGATTCGGAGGAAGTCTCTGGTGAGCAATCCGCTCCTACCTCAAGTTCCACAGTGCGGGTGAAAAGAGAGCTGGAGGAGAAGCAGAGAGGAGCAGCAGGGAGTCCCGAGCAAGAAGTAAATTCCGGAGATTTGAAGCCAGCCGATTTGGAGGAGGGTGAATCCGAAAGTGTAAAGAAGCCAAAAATAAAGGATGAGCAAGACGATGACTACATCAGTGTGGACGTGGAGCTTACGGAAGGAAGCAATCTAAATGCAAACAGCCCAGGTGACTGCTGCAATAACAACGAGCCGAAAGATTTGAGTGGGAAGAGCGGAAGAGCCGACTTTACGAATAATGACGATGAGCTGGGCGTAAGTCACCATGAGAAAGATTCCAACTCTCCTTCACCCTCGCCTGCTCAGCAGCAAGGCAGTGGGAACAGCGGAGAAAGGGATGAGGATAAGAAGGACGGTTTACTGAGCCGAGCTGAGTCTCGACTTTCCCCAGATCAGCACCACCAGCAGCATCACCACCATCACAAATGAAGTAAGCAATCACTCAACTTCTTCCTCCATCTCTCCTCGCAGCTCCCCGGGTTTGAGTCCGAGTCACAATTACAACTTTTCTGGTGCTCCTTCAATGGTCGGCCGATTTCCCAACTTTTTCGAGCATCCTTCTTTCATGGCATACAGACATTTTAATTCATTCAACATTAGGACAAGGGTTCGGTGATTCAAATGGGAATGATGGAGGTCTTGGAGGGGCCGGACCTGTGGGGTATGAGTCCGCTTTGAGCATGGTAGCTGCGAGCAGAGCAGGCAAAGGTTTGTTGGCACCTGGGAAGCCCTCGCCAGGTTTGGATATATTCCATGAATTTCAAAACGGATTGCCAATGCTGCCAGGAGGAGGTCGAGGTCCTGGATCCAGCTTAAGTAACTCGGGAGGTGGTGCTGTTGACCCCCTCTCGAGATTGAGAGGAGACGACCTCTGCTCCTCCAGGGCTGTTTCCAGCGCGGATATCATTTCGTCAATCATTAATTCAAATCGTGGGGATTTGGGGATGAATCCGCTAAATCTTGGCACTCATCATCCTAACCAAAATTCGTTGGCTTTGGATGAGCGTAGGAAAAGGAACAGAACGTTTATTGATCCGGTGACAGAAGTTCCGCGTTTGGAGCAATGGTTCGGGCTAAACACGCATCCTAGTCACAATCTGATTCTGAAGTATACGGATGAGTTGAACCGCATGCCGTACAGACAGAAAATTCCCAAAGTTGGAACCAAAAAATGTTCAGTTTTGGTTTAAAAATCGACGCGCAAAATGTAAACGATTAAAAATGACCTTGTGAGCGAGGGTGTGTTAGTGAATGACGGGTAACACCAAACTTCCCAAAATGTTAACTTTTTCTCCTGGAGGTAAGAATTTCATACCAGTGTTATGCAACCGCTGTACATTTTAAAATTTCAAAATGTTAAGATACTCTTGGAACGAGAATTTAATTTAGCTACCTACAACATAATATACCTTTTTGATGAATATACATTCCGCTCCTCATGCAAGCTATCTGTATGTAGACAAAAAAATGGTAAAAAATCTCATCCCATCCGATATTTAGAAAAAGAGAAGAAAAATAATTTTGTTGCTAATTTTAGTTTGCTTATTTATTAATTATAAGACAATTTTACTTTATCAGCTACTAAACCAATTATGAAGTAGATAAAACGTACGAAATGTACGAATAAATACATTTCCAGAGCTGTAGTTTTTAGATTGTAGATATAAATCAATGAAGATGTCCACAATTCATTAATTCATCTCTGTGACATGACGTAATGTATTATGTATAGTAACTTAAAGATAATCCTACAATTAAAGTTATTTCTTATTGAAGCAAATAATTGATTATGGTTAGGAATTAGCATCATCACCACCACATTGATCAGATTCACACATGTAGGTAATGCAATAATTGTGTGTATATGTGTAAATTAACTTGTGCGAAAGATATACATTGTAAAATTAATATTACACCATAACTCTAATTTATGATTAATTATGTGGAAAACTTACTGCGAAAAGGTACTTTAGTAGAATTAATGCATCAGTGTGGCAAAAGTAAGAATTCTTTGCAATATGTAGCTTACACCAAAGGCTTAAAATTATCACGAAATTACAAAACAAAACCTCTGTATTGAATAATTAAAATATTTCAATTTTGAATAAAGATAAAAGCATTCAAAATATTATTACTAATGAATGGTCAATTCTTACATCTGTGTTATAACTCGCTTTCTATTCATTTTTTAAATTACCCAATTTCCAGTTTGTTTTTTAAAACCGAATTTGTTTATTCCAAAAGCCGTAGCAAGTGGTGGTCCAAGTGAGCCTTTCAGGTTATGGCTGCCCAGGTAAGATTTTGTAAGGCAGCACTTACTTATCGTGCCTGATTATATCTCGTCATTCTGGATGGTTACCTCTACGAACCCTTTGAAAAGCAAAAACTTAAATAAATAATGACGCAGAGAATCAGCACACAAGTTTAATAATGATCGTTCAGATGAAAGAGTCTAGAGTCTTCTTCTAGAGTCTTCATAATTCAATAGTAATATGCAAATGATCTAAAGTACACACTTGGAAATGTTTACATGCACAGTTTACAGTTGTGTATCCCTGTGATCTTCACTCAACTCCAGAGACCCGTCCCGAGCTTTTCACCACCAGCGTATCAATTTACGAACGATGGAAAAAGCTTATTTCCTCGACACTCCTAGCAAAGATTTTTTTTCTTTCTGGGGAAAGCAGAGAAGCATTTCATGAAAGCAACGAGGCACGAAGACCACTTGAGACTAAAAATAAGCAAAAGAGGAGAAAGATCACAAGGAGATGATGATTGTGTTTATTCAGCTGGCTTCGGTTGCTGCCTCCCACTGCCTGTTGGTTTTATGTGCAAGGTGAGTTTTTGTTGATATGAAAGTCCTTCCAACTTCGTAACGGTGTCTTTTGAGAATCGGTTTTCTGTGGTAAGTGGAAGTCGAAATAATATGCAGCATGTAGCAGTTATACTACTGCTCTTTAGTTAGCATATTAAAACATTGAAATTTGACTTTTGTGATGCCCTGCCATCCAGCTTCGAATCAGATATACAATTGAGGCGGAGAAAAAAACCAACATACCTTAATTCTTTCGAATAACCAAGCGCAAAGGAAACAAATCTATTTAATGGACCTACTTAAAATGCAGAAAAGATGATGCTCACAATCAGATCTGCCATCATCATCAATTCAAGAGCCATTCATTTTATTAATTATTTTGACCCAAAAACAGTAGAATCAAAAGTGGTAGAAATTATGTTTGAAGGACCCAAGTGGCCAAGCCAAAGTTACGGATTTTTCCTGCGTCCTTTTTGAACATTATTCTTCTTTGGTCATATCTACCCCTAAAAGAGTTCTTAAAAATCTTGTGATTACGATTTTCAACTTAAAGCTGGGGAAATAGAGATAAAATAAAATATTATACAGAGCTGCATAATTTATTTCGTTCAGAACATTTTAAAATCATAATCAAGAACATTTTGGTCTCAATGAGGCTTTTCGAAGAGGAAGTTTTAGTGATGGGAAATGGTTAACCATTCTGCGAATGGTTTGTATTGGTTACATTTAAACAGAAAACCACCAAATTTAATGGTTATGGTTTGGTTTCAGGACAAAACGTCCGGACACGGTTTGAGTGGCCAAGCCAAAGTTACGGATTTTTCCTGCGTCCTTTTTGAACATTATTCTTCTTTGGTCATATCTACCCCTAAAAGAGTTCTTAAAAATCTTGTGATCTCCAACTTAAAGCTGGGGAAATAGGGATAAAATAAAATATTATACAGAGCTGCATAATTTATTTCGTTCAGAACATTTTAAAATCATAATCAAGAACATTTCGGTCTCAATGAGGCTTTTCGAAGAGGAAGTTTCCACTTGAACGCCAAGGGGGAGCAGACAGGAGCTGATTTCATATGACTATGTGGTCAGTGAGACCACTCGAGTACATTAAATAATTAAATATTGATGATGTGTTTACTCTGTTTTTGCGAATCATTCCATTTTGTAGTGATAAATTCATGACTCTGTATAAGACCTCAATTCAGTTCCTCGCTGCGGTAAAAGCTTCAGTGAATACTTCATTATTTCAACCTGCCAGCAGTCTCACGAACTAAACAAAAAGAATTTAGAATTAAGCATACACGTTTTGCCATTGCTCTCCGATTCTGTTTTTACCTTGCACATTCTTGAATTCGCTATAATTATTTATGTAATAGTGGAGCATACTTATAATTAATATGTTCAGCAAGGTAAATTAAAATATATCATTGAAACAATTTTACTTGACTTCATTTCTGAATATGAATTGCCTAGCTCAAACATTTGTCGTCGATAATAATTCACAAATTCTGAAAGAAAAAATAATAGCTGCAATCTGAATCTGGCTTTAAATTATACAGTAATTACATAATTGAACTCGCAGCCCCTTCGAATAATGAGCAAATGCTTATGGAATGATAAACAGTAGAGATTAGATTAAATGATCCACCTGAAGTTATAAAGTTTTCCTCATTAATTTATTGTACTAACTAACTAATAAATAATTAATAAGGCGCTTCCAAAGATGAGTTTTTCTACGAATTTGTGCGCGGCGAGACTTTGGCACGACTCGTTATTTAGATAATCCTCATGTTATCTTCCCCGCAGCACCCATGAAAGACCATGATGATTAATATTACATAATTCCTTTTTATTTTCGTTTCGTCGAATCATTTCTAAAGTTCATTTTTAGTGCAGTCTTGCGGGCTTTTGTTATGTGTACAATCGCTTGAAGTCAACCTTACGGAAAATTTCGTGGAACGCCACTCAACGTATCATAATTATGGCAATAACAACTATTTCATCAGCTATTTACAATTAAAAAGTTGACATTTATGGTTAGTTTATGATCATAATAAAGTTCTACCACCGATGCGACTATGGAGCAATCAAAAATCCTTGTTCAGCAGATGACTTCAGCGTACTACCTCCATCAAATTATTTAAGACTTTAGTGCGCTAACAAAACATCGAAAGTAGTTCTCACTAGAAAAGTACCTTGTTAGACTGACAGTTTTAATAGTTACTGCTTTAGAAGGAATAACTTGAAGAATCTTAAACGCACTCTTTCAACCCACAACATCCATCTGCGACTTCATTCATTCATTCATTCATGCACCAAACATGATTTCTTGACAACTTTCAAAACTGCAACAGCAACGGCATCCCTTTGTTTTCTTATGTCATCCCCTCTGGGTCTGCATCGCCAGAGTCATAAATCTCTAGTCGTAATTTTGTGTAACTACAGTTTTAGCTAATTGTTAATGAAGTTACGAAAAATAACTATTGTTTACATAAGCACGACAGTATTCGCATTCACACACAATGGCAGCATGCTTTCTTTATATATTTGGCAAATTACAGCAGCTTGCACGTTAAAAAGTTGCAACTGGAATTGCGGAATAACTTACGTCAGGTACATACACATATATTAACTCCATTTTTCATTTTTCAACGAGCTTCGCGCTTTATCAGCGGTAAATTGGAGAAGAATAAATTATTATTCTGCAATGTGGCGCTGAAAAGAAAAAAGGAGATGACAGCAGAGATGGTTATCACTGGCGCAAGCTGAATACGCCTCGTGCCTTAAAAATATGTAGGCAAAAGTCTATTATGTGATCTTGTCGTGAGGAATTAATTTGCGATACAGACCTCATGGAAATTCGTCATTCATTATTACCCATTTATCGCTGCCGGGCGGCAGATCTTAACTTATCGACTAATTAATCACCATTTTAAAACAGCAGGACGCCGTAGCACTCTAAAAAAATCTATGCCCACTTCATCAATTTAATAAGAATAACCTCATTAAGGGTCTACACTACACCCTTTTATTTCTAATAATGGAACTAAGTACACTTTTTGTGAGTTGTTTTGTTTGTCTGTGGGTGAACGAAAAAAAATTCATGGATGGATAATTTTACATATTTGTATTTGTCGAATTTTCTATTATGCAAACATTACATAGGTGATTACTGTACACTGTACATATTTAGCTTTAAAAGTCTTGGTGGTACAACCAATGTCCACTGTTTTAAAACCTTGTTCATTTGCCTAAACAAATTGAGTATTCCATAAATATACATGAGGTGAGATGAAACTGACTGAAGATGAGCACGTGTTGTTTGCCGTGTAACACCAATATTGCTTGTATACACTTGTACCAACAAATTACTACCACAATTGTCTCCCAATTGAATACCTTTTATAAACGCTCAAATCATTTGCATAATAAATAATGACATTTCCCTCTCTTTTGTCCATTCAAAACAATTATTATTTTTGCTTCTTACATTACAATAATAATTATTATTACATTTTAAAATCTCTTTCGCCACGACCCATTTCAACAATCAATCCAATTCTTCCTGATTGACATTATTGATTTGTAGCACATGCGTCACTCAAATTGAATTTTCATTGTTCTGATTGTTATAAAGTACCCGTATCCAGATAAAGAAGTAAAGTAATTAGCCAATTCAAATTCCTCACAATCACAAACCAAAACCAACTGCTGATACATATCTTAAAGAAATAAAATGATATCCTTTGCTTACAATCAATTAAGTTACTAGTCACGCCACAATCATCATTATTATTGTTTTCCTGCCGCTGCTTCTACAAACTTTTGATACGTTACGGCGAAGTGGGGTAGTCGTCAAAGTCATTTCTTCTTTTGATTCCAATAACAATCAAAAATATGTAGGTTTAAGTACACAGATTTATAGTCTTTTAGCTTTCAATTTCATTCTTTGGATAAAGTGGCCCATAGCAGGTACCGAAAATTTCCTTTCCCTGTCATTACCATGATAATCATCATTATCGTCAACATCATCCTCACCCTCAGCCGTTGTTGGTTGTCAATTTCACTTGCTGCTGATAGCTGCAGACTTGCAGATGAAGCCAAAGCCATTATGCCTTGTCATGAATAATGTGAGTTAATGCATAACCTACCGATGGACACAATGGTTGTCTTTGGCGAACACATGCATGAACGATGTAATGTTAATACCTACGTACCGATTTTTTCTGTCTTGTCTTGTCAGCCATAAATCATTTTTTGCTTTGTTATGTTATGCAATATGGTTCTTCGTTTAAATAGGTTGTCCACCAAGACGTGCAGAATTTGGTGATTTTAAATAGGGATTATCCTAGTTGCTACTTGTATTATTATTATTTTTGAGTTGTGTTGTTTTCTTAGTCGATGGGACTATGCACATAATTATAGTGCTTAAAAGAGGCGCACTTTTGTGCCCTACTCTAAACTAACAACCCTGTTAACAAGAATTGTACTGAACATGTTCAAATTTAAAAGTACACTTTAACGCCCGTCTATAAACACGAAAAAGTACCAAGCTGCTGTTTGGCTTCTGCTCTTCTCCCATGCAGCAGGAACATTCTGCGACAATAAAAATTCATAAACAAATATTTTCTGATCATTCTTTGTTGCACAGTTAGTAGCGAACGTGTGCAGAGGATCGTGTTTTATGTAGGTATTCATAATTGTACACAATGCAGTCTGTTCTAAGATGAAGCTTTCTAAAAAAGGGTTACGTAATTCCTCGGGCGCTAAACTCTTCTCTTTGTGTTATAAAAGCTCGACAATGAATTTCACCAGCAACATGACGAAGAATTAGCATTCTTATTTTCCACTTTGCCAATGGGAAGGGCCAACTTTGGACTTTCCGATAATTTCGATGGTCAACAAAGTAATAATGCTTAAGGAATGGATTTAGGCCACAGCCACACTGCCAAAACCATCATTGGCGACTTTATTGTTATTTTAATTATGCCAAAAATAAAACTGTCATAAGACACTTTGAGGTTTCGATGTCTGAATGGGTACAGTGAAATTAGCATGATTTTGTTAGGATATGTTACCACACTCCACCAAATAATGAGCGATGAGGCAGAAAGAATGCCTTATATAGGACAAGGAAAAGAAAAGTTCCTCTGAGTCAAATCATTGTTTGTTTTCTTATTGAGACTCCCGTCACAGCAGCCTCTCATTACTTTGCACATAAATTTGCATTTTTATTTACGGTAACTTTTACACGCTTACAAAACCTTTCTTCGTCTGTACAACAGACCACACAGCAAGACAACGCAATGCAACATAAACATTACCAGATTTTTATAGCCATTTAAAATTACTGTAATTATTATTCGTCGAACAATTTCAAGCAGGGCGGTTTTCTGTTACGGGAAATTGACACTTACTCTGCATTCACAATCATTATCAGTTCGCTAAAAACAATTATCATAGTACAAATAAGGACAATTTTTTTTAGAAATCACACAACTGAGCATAACAATAGGAAGAATATCAAGAATCTCATAAATTACCAGTATAAAACACTCCTTTCTAACAAAAGATAAACGATGCAATTTTGTATTGATCTAGATGATTAAATATTTTAAAGCTAAGCTAAAGCTATACAGAAATATTGTGAAATCTAACTAAACAACCAGGTGGCAAAGAAAAAAATCATGCGTGTCATATAAAAACTATTTTCACATTTCCATCCATTTCTTCATATAAAATGTAAAGAAAATGAGCAGTCATCATAATCATAGTAATCACTAATTGAAAAAATAAAATCATTACCAACGGGATTTCGTTGCGACTGTTTTTACTGTGGCTTTTGTTGTTGAGATGGCTGAATTGCCTGGACTGGAACTTGGATGAGAGGTTGGAAACGTGGCTTGGAGAACTGCTTCTGGGTTTGACGCTGTGGTCGCCCTCCGCGTTCCTGGAGAGGGGGCAAGATTGGTCCCTGAAGTGGCGAGTAGGCTTTGTCGTTGGGGAAGTGAACAACGACCTTGTCCACAGGTTCATACTGCAAGTTGACAATGGAATTTGGATGAGAGGTTGGAAACGTGGCTTGGAGAACTGCTTCTGGGTTTGACGCTGTGGTCGCCCTCCGCGTTCCTGGAGAGGGGGCAAGATTGGTCCCTGAAGTGGCGAGTAGGCCTTGTCGTTGGGGAAGTGAACAACGACCTTGTCCACAGGTTCATACTGCAAGTTGACACTCGGCTCTCCAGAAGTTGATGGTGGCACATCCACTTGAGCATCGTAAGTCTGTTCTGGTTTCTTAAGCAAGACATTAATCTTGGTGCCAGCTCCTGGTCCGGCTTTGAATCCAGCCTTAATGAGCTCTTCGATTTTGTAGTTAGGAACTTCAATGTCCAAGATTTGTTGTTGGCCACCGTTGCTTTGAAGCCAGAGAATGTGCTCAGATCGGAGTGAAATGGCGTCCTTATTCACACCCTCGCAGACGAACCGGAACCGCCCAGGGGAAACCTCTTGACGTTGACATTCAACGTTCAGGTTTCCTCCACTTCCTCCACCGGAAGAACCGAAATTACCAGAAGGTCTTTGGTAAGAGTTCTCGAAGGAAGCACCAGCACCTGCCAACTCGCCTTGATTGTTATTGCAGCATCCTCCGCTTGAGCTTGACGCTGCTGGAACCACCGTAAGAGTAGCCACCTTGTGGTAGTGGTTGTGGAAGGGCGGAAATGAGCAGTGCACTCTGCGCCAACAGTAGCATTAAAACCTACAATCAAAAATTAATGTATACTTAGTACAACAGTTAATTATTCTTCGGGAAAATTATAATCAACCATTTTATTTAGAAACGACACAAATCACAAATATGAAAACTCACCGCAAATCGACTCATGATGATTCTTTGAAAAGGTTGCAAAGTTCCCTTTAAAATTTAACCGTAAATTGTAATCAACCATTTTATTTAGAAACGACACAAATCACAAATATGAAAACTCACCGCAAATCGACTCATGATGATTCTTTGAAAAGGTTGCAAAGTTCCCTTTAAAATTTAACTGTGGTTGTTTTTTAAAGACTAGATAGTGACACTTCTGCTTTTTACAGAAAGCACCCTGGCTTTCAGAAATTACAATTCCTTGTTCTGATAGACCCACTCTTTGAAAGGACGATCTGATGTAACTGGTGGTCCTACAGTAAGTGTTGGAATTCTAAAATCTTTCGCCCGCTTTATAAAGCATCACGCTCTTCATGATTTGATCCTTCGCTTCAAGACAATACTACTCCCTTCAACTCGGGCTGGTGATAATATGAAAATAATAAGTCATATAACGATTATTTAACAACACCATGACATGACACATATTTCTGCAAGGGATGATAATGGTGGTAGCGAGTGTGTACGCATACGCATGTGTTGCTAAATCCTTACTTAATCACAAGCTGCGTCCTATAAGTCACATCATAGGCCCGTCACTAAAAGTACTAGGAGGATAAACGTGCTGACGGATATATTGCAAATTGTAATTATATGAAGACGAAGAAGAGGATGAAGGGACTCAAACTCAATAGAAAAACATACCTTTTTTGAGTTGTTATAAGAGTCGGGTTTTAAATGCTCCTTGGAAGTTATGTGCCACGGTGCCTTATCCCTCCTACCTTAACCCAATCTTGTTATTACCCATCCGGCGTTATATAATAAATATCTATTCAGAATATTAGTTTTGCATGCAGTCATAACCAAATCATACGAGCATACTAAAAAAAAGTTGACACTGTTCGCAGAGCTTGCACATTGAGGGAGAGGGTTCAATTTAACCAGAGATAACTCTTCGACTTCGACAGTTTCTTCTTGCTGAGTTGTGAGATACCGAACGAAGGCAGCAATCATCATCCCAATTAGAGACAGAGGGACTAAAAGAAATGAAAGATGAGCAAGTGTATGTACATCACAAATCCTTGTTGCGATTTTATCATTTATGAACATCTACCACTCATTCATCATTCCATAAACTTCTTTCAGTTTCAGTTGAGTCGCGTTTCACTTTCGTTTTCTACGAGTGTGATTGAAAGACCTATGTAGAAGCAATTCAACGCAATCGTTATTATTTTTGGTATAAATCACATCACCATTTAATATAATCCCTGTTGATGCACTACAATAACTACCCAAACACAGAATATTTAATGCGTGCATAATTATGCAAAGTTATTGAAAGCCTTTATAAAATACTTATGTCCTCAGGTAATCCGTTCTGTTCACTTATTTTATACCTTTTTCAACTATTGTCTTTCAGTTTCAAAATAACCTCCTTGAGAAATATTTTAATTTATACTATGGGCGGCAACCCCGATCTTTTAGCAATTGATAGTAAAATATTTGTAAATTAGTTGGTGCTAAATGATTTTCACCTTTGACGGATATTACAGCTAATAGAATGTATTTAGGTTAAACCCTGAACTGTGCAATTTACGATTGACATTCATTACTTGTTTTGCCTTCGTTTCAAATAAGAAAATCACAAAACCCAGCAAGCATTGCAAAACTATAATAAAGAAGCCCTACTTGGAAAAAGCAAGATTTGAGAGGAATTTCGTAACTAAAAAAATAAGTACCTCGCTCAATTTTATTTCTAAACGGTTGAATCAGATCCTTCGAATCTCAATCTTACAGAACATTAAAATAAAACGATTATTTTAAGTTTCAAGTGTTATTTCAATTCTTACAATTAGTAGGCAGAGTAATTACATAAGAGAAAATACATCCAAATAATAATAATAATGATGATGTCGAAGAAAAAACGCCCTTTTTCTAACCCATTACCGTGTAGGGATGGAGGCATTATCAGCTCATCTCTAATCATAAGCCCATTAAAACGCATTTTGTACCATCCCATTGTCTTTCTTCGTACAAGTCCTAAGTTCTTTTTAAAAGAGAGATTCTCTTTAGTTTAGTAAATTGTGCTATTATATAAACTGCAAGATATTAATAATACGAGAGGACGTATTTAATTGAGCACAATTTTAAAAAGTAAAAAGACCCTACTTTTTCTTCTTCCTCCTTCTTTTTTCCATTTTCCCTTCTGCCTCTTCCACTTCCTTCTTTCCTTCCTGCTTGCTACATAAAATCCGTTCGTAAGTAAAAGTGTCCCAAGCTAAGTCAAACGGGAGAAGAGGGTTTGCCACTTCTAACACTGTAAAATGACTAAAAAGCATTAATAATAATCTTTCTTTTATTCTGCTCTTTCTATACGTCTGTTTGAAACTCTCACACAAAAACACATTTTTGTCCGCTTAATTCATGCAAAGGCTGTAGTAGCAGCATCACAAGAAAATCTACGAGTTCACACTTTCAGTCAGATAGTTTTATTTTTTTAGAGGAATTAAAAGTAGTGAAGTCTAACTAACCGACCCGCGTAAGAATAATATTACGAAGACGTAATGAGCAGAAAAGCCATTAGATAGCAAAAAAAAAATTATTCATACCAAAAAAAGAAGCAGCAGTGAAGGAAGAGATAATACAAAAAAATTTAAAGGGATTTTTCCGCTTGCTATTACATTCATTTACCAACCACTGCACACAATATTATTTTTCTCTCTTTATATTATTATTTTTTGATGCGGTGCTTGGTGGAGCTTCGTTGTCATCTTTCTAGCTGTTTGGTTGCGTGTGTGCACCTTTACTTATTATTACGATGTGACTCCCTCTTAGGCAATAAATAAAATCGTAGAATCCTTAGAGAGTAGTGAGCAGAGAATTAAAAAGTTAAAATTCATAATACTAATGAAGATGTAAGAGCAAGATAATACTTCTCTTTTAGGTATGTGCCAATGCTTTCCTAAACTCGTACATTACCCTTAAATGACTCTGATGACGACAACGACGAGGAAGAGGAGTTGGATGTGCAAGTTTTGGAAGTGGAGGAAAAAATAGAGTCAGGAAATGGGCTTTACTTTTAAATATGCATATTATTTTTATAGAAAAGCCGGAATGTAATATCTTCTGAGAGATATATATAACCTAATATCGGATTGTGAGTAAAAAGATAAAAAGGAGTAAAGTAAAAAACTAAAAATGTAACATAATGCATTGCCTATTTAAACCACACCGACCAAGCTAAGAGTGAAACTTTTTTCACTTTATTTTTCTTCCTTCTGGCTGAATGCCTCCAAACAACATTTTAAAAACGTACCGTGAAAGTGTAATTGTAGAAGCCAAGCCAC
>VYYJ01001948.1:0-25349 GCA_021029165.1 Cyphoderus albinus
TATTTAGGTGCATTTTTGAATCTGGTCTAAACAGAACTTGTCACAATTCTTTAAAGACATCCCACTGCCCAATGCGTAAAGCCAGCAAAATTGTCAATTACCTTTTTATAAGGGTTGTGAGTAAGTGTATCGCTAACACAAAAGTATGTTGGTATGCTGCAACTCTACGCATGAATCTTATGAATTGAATTATTCTGCGAAGGAATACAAAATTTTTTACTGTTAAATTCTTCATGACTTGAGGTTCAGAAGCTATCAGTATTCTTTATGAAAAATATAAATAAAGCTGACAAGGTTTCCTTTCCCTTTCAAATATGTAACGCCTTAAATACAGTTATGCTTTCCGCTGTCTGGTGTGTCTTTATATATGTATTATACTTTGACCGCAGTTTGCTGACATTAAAGATGCATATGCAATCAATGTGCTAATGGTAATTGGTAATATCAGAACAAAATCGTCAATTTATGTAGTACGTTTCGTCATCAATTTGAACTTCATTTGTTACGTACGTGCTATATAATAAACAAGACATAGGCACATTGTTATTGAAACAACACTAAATTGGCTGAAGATGTTAAAATTAACAGGGGAAATTATCAACGTTTCCGGGGAAGAAGATTTTTTATGCAGCCAAATGAAGACAATGGTTTTAGTTATATATTGTTTTATGTTAACGAACAAGATAAGTACCGGTTACTGTTACTAATTGTCATATGCCATTCATTCAAGACTAAAAAATAACTTCGTCAACACCAACTTAGCTGCTTTCGGCAATTTACCTAAGAACACACAACAATTAATACAATGGCGGCGCGGCGACAGACTTTCTGTAAGCTCCGACGCTTGTCATTGTCATCTTCCATAGGTACTAATAATGGTAAAGATGAAAGCAAAGTTATGAAAAGAAAATGACTGCAGATAGAAATCGTCAGTCTAGAGTCTGAAAACTAAAAACAAAAACAATTGAAGCGATAATTCTAAGAATGACAAAAAATTGTAAACTACGAGTGTCCAGTTGACACTGTTTAAGAAATATTAGTTGTTATGTTTTAGTATCTATTTATTAAGGGAGATGGTTTGCGATGGAGAATTACTAAAGTACTTTATTTCTACTGACATATTGCAGAATTAATGTATGATAAACTAAACTTTCCTAGTGTTACATTATCTACACTTAAATAAATGAAATGGCCACAAGAAGCACTCATTCATCGTCAAATCGCAGTGGCTGTTTCTTTGTCATGTCATTATGCAACCGTTAAATACAAATAAGAAAGTATAAGTAGTTACTAGATAGAGTATTAAATAATTCATTTTAATACTTGAAATAGCATGTAATTAGTTTACAAAAGAAAATGACTTCGAAAGCGAATAAATATCGGTTAACTATAATGTTACATTCAACTTTTTTGCCATTGGAATTGTTTAAAGGAACAAAATGTTAAAATGTTGTGTTGTGTTCCACAATTAACTGTACTTGGTGTAAAGGACGTGATGATGCGACCTCGTTCAGGGTTGTTGTTTAAAATAGTAAAAGTGGCATTGTCTTGCACTTATTTACCCATAATTAATATTGACTAGATAGAGTATTAAATAATTCATTTTAATACTTGAAATAGCATGTAATTAGTTTACAAAAGAAAATGACTTCGAAAGCGAATCCTCATTTAAGAATAAATATCGGTTAACTATAATGTTACATTCAACTTTTTTGCTGTTGAAATTGTTTAAAGGAACAAAATGTTAAAATGTTCTGTTGTGTTCCACAATTAACTGTGCTTGGTGTAAAGGACGTGATGATGCGACCTCGTTCAGGGTTGTTGTTTAAAATAGTAAAAGTGGCATTGTCTTGCACTTATTTACCCATAATTAATATTGGCTTGAAACGGTTGTATGGGTCTACACAGTTCTTAAGCAGTTTAGTGTAAAAATAATTCTGCCAATCACTAACTTGACACTCGACATTATCTCCAGTTTACTGGGTTTGTACAAGTACAATATCGAACTTTCGCACGCGGCCTACATAACCCTAATGAATGAGAACTATGAGAACCGGTTGAAGTTCTACAGCGAAGGCAATAGGGATGCAACAATTAAACAGATTTAGTGAAAGGTATAAAGTTAAACTAGTAAATGCGCAAGTTCGAAACTAGTATGTATGTACCAATGGAAAATTGGGGAAAGGGAATTCAATCAACAATCGAATGCTTGACTATCGCAGAACACACTCACCATTTCCTTTTAGTCATCCTGCATCTTCATTTATTACTTATTACTGTGACTGCGACACTCACATTAGTGATATTCAGACCACTACTGGTAATAAGTGTTGATACTAAAATTATCTCTATAAACAAGCTAAGTGTTTCGAATTGAGTCGCAGCAGCAATTTGAATTTAAAATAGTTTCCATTTTTTCACCTGCAAATAGTGATAGTAAGTATTTGGAGGTTACTCATATCAAGCTGGCCAGCATAAATCACATGCAGAGAAGCCCAAAACTCAAAAATGGTATTAAACTCCTAACGCATAAATATCTGATGGTGTTTACAAGGATGACTCTCATTGTCAATGAACTTTAATGATAAGAAATGCTGACGTTATTATTTCAGCCTGTCTGTCTCACCTCACCTTTGTAGAAACGTTACACTGAAAATGCTGAGAATCTTGGTTATCACACTACCGCCGCCCTACTGATGATAGAGTTGCACCGTCTATATCTATTTCAGGTTCAATTTAAAAGTATAACTGCATTCTAATAAAAACTATTGTCGCCCTATTAAAGTCCGTGAATTGTTAATATAAAAAGGACAATTGTTAATGCGAGGTGAGAGAGTATGTAAATCTGATTTGTCATTGTTGTTGTGTTGTTACTCCTTGAAGAGTTATGCTAGTAAGTAAATAAAAAAATTAAACTTCAAAAAGCCTGACCGTATACAAACTTATGTAGCAAAACAGTTTCCGATGTTATTGAGTTTATTTATGCATATTGCATGTATTATCATGTACAGTTATCTCGAGCACGTAAAATTCAGTTCAATAAAAATGGCAAAAGAAACATCAGCAAAAGAAATGTCATCCTGCCTTTCGTCGATGCTTGTGACGTGTGAATGAAATGAGACAATTTCCCTTGCGAAAGTAAATTCTTCATTCTCACTTTTCGCGTCGAATGGTAAAATATGTCGTATTTGTTACTTTCTTATTCAAGTGCTCAGACAGTAATTGGATGTTTAATACACAAGATATTACATCGCAGGCTAACAATCGGCAGTCCTTGATGAAGATTTTTATGAAAGAATGCAAGAACGTTAGTTTCGCCCAGAGCCTTTAGATCTTTTCCTGTGCTATGTATAGTAGAACATAAGTTACAGCTAAAATAAAACAAACTATTGCACAATATAATAAGAAGAAGAATGTACAACGAATCATGACTCATGATTCATGAGTGGAATGTACTCCCAACATTACATTTTGCTCAGCATTAACGAGAAAAAACATCTTTCCTGAAATTAGTCACTTATTTGCAGAAACAAATATTGTTTTAACCAAACGTTATTAAAATTAAAATATTTGTCAAAGTAAGTATGTATGCGTCTATTTAAAAACCTGTAATTAATTACAGGTTACAAACTAAATATTGTAAAAGTTGACTTGAATTTGAATAGACGTAGGTCTAAGCGTCTTTATAATTACACGACGTAGGTGGCTATAATTTTTCATTTTATATGTGGCTTAGTGAATGATTTCTGTTGGATAGTTTAGATAAGGTCACTTAACTCAGGGAAAGCAAAGCATTCATTTTCTTAAGGACCGGTAGAAATGTCTATGAAGTACGTGTACCTAAATACGTACGCTATGATTTAATTTAGTGATTTCGCCGCTGTGCTTAACAATGATGTGACGCTCACTTGTGGTTTCGACTTCGACCACGACATTAAGAAGTAAATGAAAGTTCCATTTTCCTTCTTTTAAAGATGCCACAGATTCAATTGAAACATCCGCCAGACAAAAATCCCTCAAGAATTTCAGAACGAGGATTCAAACATGAGCGATGTAATGAAACTTTGCTCTTATCTGTTAACTTAACCATCATATAACCAATAATAACCACATTCTCGGAAAGCCTTGTTATACTTTTAAAATGAGCAACACTAGATTGTACAACGCTTGTTTCGTTTTTGTGACCATGTGAAGCTTCGTAATGTCAGCAGTAATATGTTTGTCATGAGAAAATCATTTTTGGTTTCTTTCCTTCAGTCGTTTCGTTATCATTATCTTAATCATTTAACCGAATCAAATTTCCATGATATAAAGCAAAAAACATTATTTGTAGTTGTACAATTGCATTTATGGTTCTGCATCAAAATATTATTGCCTTTACATTAATATTACGTTCATCATTTTTTGGAAGAGAATGCAAAGTTGAGAAAACAAACTACTATAACACAAACTTTATAACATGATTATTAACGTATTAACGTTACACTTAACACGACCTTGCTGTAATAATATTTTACATAATAATAATAACGATGCAAATCTGTTGTTGGTTGTTGTACGCGGAATGAAAATTCAGATCATTTCAGTTAGAGAGGTAATATTTTTACATTAAAAATGCCTGAAGGTTTTACTGGGATACATTTGTCGTAATGATCGCCGTTATTTTCTTTTTATATTTTAACGTTTATTTCTTTGAGAATTAAAAGTAATTAACAAAAATCTAGATCTTTGCTAAATAAACGTTGTTTATTGTCATTTTGAATAATTTGTTTCAAATACGTAATTAAAATTCATTTAGGCAAAGACTGCATAATTACTTATGAATGTGTGATTTATTTTTCTTGAGAAAGAGTAAAATTTCTGTTCATAAACAATAACAATACTGCAAAATCTAACCAAACTTATGAATATATTTTAAGCTTACGGCTCACCGGATCACTTTCTTATGTAGCAAAATCTTTAGACAAATGCTGGTAAGTCGTAACCCACAGCCAGTCATATACATTTTCTTTGTCCGCCCACACAGTATTCATCCATTCCCAAAATATTAGTTACAAGTTTACGAGTTTAAAATTAATGTGTTGGTAAGGCTTCCTCTGTATTCCGTCTCAACTCTCCATAATGTACATTACCCATTTTTGTTATACAAAACGAAGCAAAAAATGCAATTCAGCATAGACATAGTAAACGGTGGTGCGATTCGAATATATAACTAATTTTCGTAATGGGTGTTTATTATGTATGTGTATGTACTTTTTCTAAAAATGAAGATGGAACGATTGAGAAAAAAGACGAGCTAAAAAAAGTTTTGTTTTTATGTTCTTCAAACAAATATCCAAAGCTTACTTTGTGCACGTAACATATTCGAATATTGACGAATATCGCATAGATGCATATTCGCATCTAACTAGTAGTTAGTAACTACCCATAGTCCTGCCGATTCAGCTAAGGGACTCGACTCAAATGAGCTGATGTCGAGATTAAAGTATTTTTCTTGTAGTGTGACCAATTGGATCTAAGGATTTATTGTTTTCTTGACGAATGATGTGCCAAATTAAGATGTGTGTACCTTCCTGAACAACATACTATCAATGTCAAAGATGTCCTACTTATGACAAATATGACGAGCTTTGTTTTTGTAGATTCCTATACTTTACTTGATTTCAATTTTAACTGCCTAGTAATAGTGAGCATGAACCGATAAGTTTTTTATTGTGCAATGAAATTTTGCTTACACTGAAGAGGACAGTGCGGGCTTCCACTTTTAGTAAATGTGTTTCTTACTCTAAAATTCTTGCTAAACTTATTTTCATTGTTATGATTCCATACTCGTTTCGCCTGCTTTGCATTCCTTTCTTTTACATACACCCAGTCGCCGGTTGCCGCAACGCAACATCACCTCATCGGTTCCAATAAGCTGTCGATTCAATAATCATTACTAGGAAATAAATACCCATGTTTGCGGAAAAATTAAAGTTGGGTTTTCGAATGGTTGTTTTAGATTTAGAAAAGCAAATAAGGAAGTTAGGAGTTGTTTAAGCTTTTGCTGAATTTTCTGTAATTTGCGCCTACCTTTTTATGAAGCTGCTTGTCTGAAATAGTGCGTAAAAATTTCAGAGGGCACAAAAAGCAGAGTTTGAACGCTAAAAAATTAACTCGTAGCGAATATTTTTACCTAGGCATATGCAAATGGTCACGCTTGAGCTACATTCACGTTTGACGTTAAATCTCATCTTCGATGCATAATGCATTAAAGCTCAGTTAGAAAGCCAGATCAGTTGACAAAACAATTTAACAAAATGGCTTGATAGCGATAAATTAGAATTGATTACAACAAGCTCATCTTTAAGAATTTCGTCGCAACTGAACAACTGTCACTAAGATTAACGTTACATTTTGATGTTTCAAACAGTAGGACAATTTCAATTACGAAAACACTAAACGCATTTTCTTCTTGATTTTTTCATCAATTACAAAATATTCAAAAGTTTATTCAAGTTAAATGCAGTGACATTATTTAAGTAGAAGATGCACTTTCTACACTACACGTGCAAATCTAAAAGAATATGACAAAAAGTATTCCCTTTTATACGGCCCTAAACAAAAACAAGCTTTTGAATTGAATTGAATCAAAGGGTCATAAGAAACATTGGCAAGAGGGTAGCATATTATTTCTTTTCTCAATTTCAGGTCGTACAATTAAATAATCACTTCTCTGTATAAGTTGAACAGTTGCATAGGTTTTAAAGTTGCTTAATCGGTTTCTCAATTTACAATAAGTGAACATTAAATGTCCTATAAATGCTACTAGATCCAGGGGTATTAGCGTTATGTAGCCCTGCCGTTTAATTATGTAGTAAAGCTCGGATTTAACTCATTACAGTTCTATCTTGTTTTTAAATTCGACAAAACTAACCAATTCTAATTGTTAGTTAAGTACAAAATAAAATGCGAGTAGTCAGAAGAATTGGATGAATTCTAAAGTTACAACTTCAATCCTAAACAGAACATACATACATACATACAGTACTTAAAATCACATTTACAAAGATTTGTTTGGTTTGTATAATTGTTCAATAAAACCTTTCTTAATGAAAGATTTTTTAAGTTGAATCTAACAATATTTTCGTTTTGCCCCTTTTTTGTTAAAATATACATATAGCGAGCATGATCACAACGAAGTGTATGTATATGTTCTAAAAGTGTCAGGATTGTTCTCTAGCACAATGGCTCTTTTTCGTGTACATTATGCAAGAAAGAAATGACATTTGGTTGAAAGAGATGGGGCTAAATCCATTATCTATTACTCTATATTGAGCAAAATGCGGTTAAATCATATCAAGGATCGTCAATCACAACAAGTAAATAAGAAACGTGAATCAAACTGGACGTAACAAATGCTCATTGTAAGGACTACATTCTTTTATCTGTAGTGGTATGTAACTCTGAAGCAAGGCTTCCGGATCTTTTGTAAAGAGCGAGGACCAACTTGAGAGTAAGTAGATGAATATGAAAACTGATACATTTTTTACAGTCATATATCATTTATATGACAGAGCACCTATAAATTTTGTCCACTTAGATTTACAACAAAGCAAGCAGCAAGATATGAAAAATAATCATTTATACATATTATGCAACAGAGCGTCATTTGCAACAAAGTTTGGGTGCAATTTAGTAACGCACGCAATTTTGCACACATCTTTTAGTGAAATAGAGCCGAAGCGCGCATTTTTATTTAATTTCGTTACATTCAACCGATCAACAACTCGCAGTAATCTACCATGTTACTCAAAACAGTTCCACAATACATTTAGAGCTTTCTGCTTGAACCAAAATTTGAAACTCATGAAGTCGTTGACTGCAATGCGCAATAAAATAGAATAATCTAAAAGTATAATCGAATATCTATCAGTATCATTTCTTGTCTAACAAAAAATTATCAATTCTTTATTACCAATACCAAGCGATCTCCATTAAATTACCTCCATAATAACGTATTATTTGCGTTATCATTCAGCATTTAATTGTCTAATTTCTGTACATGATATGATAGGTATTTACTGTCATCTATAGAAGAATAGTGCTATAAGCTTACAGCTTTTTGCACAATTTTGCAATTTACACATCCACAAGAACATGAGTTCAGGAAATTCAAACTTTTACCCTTTTGAACGGTTTCGCTTGGTTAAGTAATTTTAAGTATTAGTTATTTTATAGACCTTTTAAACAGTCTCTATGCAGACTTGACCAAAGGTCATTGCATAGTCGCAATGCAATCACAATCATGTTACATTCTGCTTGAAATGTGTGAATTCAATGTACCTGATACGAAGCCATGAGTATAATTTTTAGCATCCATCTCTAAGTTCTGCTAACTCTAAATCTCAGAGAAACCAAGATCAAGAGCAAAACAAAAAGATATCAAACAAACGTGTGAACTCGCTTCACACAATTGTGAAGGCACAGAAAGTGAAAATATTTTCAGCAAGTTTCGCTTTAGAATCATTTGCATTGTCGTACCTAACGCATTTTAGTGTAAAAAATGTTACAATGCAATGTACAACATATTTTAGTATTTCAATCGCATTTATCAAATTTTATCAAGTTTGGTAATACAAATATTTTACTGAACATTAATACTGCAACTAAAATCTTATCGTCAACTTGAATACAGGATCTACATTTTTATACACTCATCTAAGCGACCTTTTGAAATCTTAAATACTGTTTGATAATTTAAGGTTTAGTGCTGGGCAAATATAGGACTTAAAACTATGGTATATAATATATGTATAATGTCCAATTTAATTTACCTTGAAATCCGAATAACTTGTGAGGGCGTGTGGTATCCGTCGGGGCAACTTAAATGAATTGAATTTCAAAATGTTATTTCACTCCAACAAATTTGTAGTCATTTTATAATTTAGTCGCTCCACCTTTAGAGTTCAATTATGCGAAGGAAAACTGAACTTTGCATAAATGCTCTGTCCACTGATGTAAAATAAAATTCTCGGTGCAAGCGGAACTCCACGCCCTTCTTTCATTCACGCACGTTCACAGTCATGAGGAACAGAGAATTCAGATTTTTTATTCACTCTGAAGAACAAAAACGAAGCTGCGTCTGTTGTGAATCCGTGTTCCAAATGCACCTCAGTCATCAAGACCAGAACACTTGTTATCAAATGTTTAAATCAACAAGTAGCAAAAAGTAATTTTTTCTTCGTTGAGAATCGCCCTATCAAGCAGAACCAAACCAACCACTTGGCATTATGACTGCGTCACAATCACTTACAATTTTGCTCATGAGCAAGAAATTACTGAACGCATGTTTTTCAGCTAGATCGATTGATTCATTGTAGAAAGCTCTGAAACGAACCTAAGTAAAACTCACATCGCCACTGAAATAATCATAGATCCTTTTACTGCGCATGCAAAAGGACAACTAAGTTGTAATCTGCAACGTTGCAATGCTAAAGTGCTCAGCGGTTGTTCTCTCAACAAACGAAATCGAAACTGAAATTCACCTTCTCATTGTTGCGTATTATGTTAACGCGTAATATAATGCAGTCTAAAATGACAATGCCTGAGAAGAAACATTGCTGCTGCTTTTGCTGACCGACACCAAAGAAAAGACAACAATGATGCGTTGCGTTTATTTCATACATCTTTGCGTATATCAACACGCAACGCTTTTCCAACTCTCTTTGTTAGCTGTACAAAGAGCCATTGCCACGAGATGCTTTAAAAGCCTGTGTTACTTCTTTTTCTTTAAAGACAATCTCCACGATAGTTAAAAGTTATAAGAAACGCCTCGCAGCAAAAAGGGTACAGCAGTCAGGCCAACAGTCAGTGAATCGATAGCCATCACATCGTAATAATAAAATAATATAATGCCAATTCATATGTTGGTATCATTGCTCACATTTGTGTGAATTTTTCATTTTAACATATCAGAGCACTCTATTATAAAAAGCCTTCTTCGTGCTACTACATAAGTGTAGATTTTGTTGCAATATGCTGTCAGATTAAATTGTTGTAAATGCTTTATAGTTAGTAGGAGAATGTTATCAGATTTAAAGCAAAGTTCTTTGAAAACGCATAGAATGGATGTAAATGCTTATCGTTAAGCGCAAACTGCAATAATTATAATTCTCGCTTATTATTCTAGAAAGAGGGTAAACTCCCTTTTTGCTTTATTTTTTGAAATATCTACTCCATGCACTCTGAACCTACTGAGGACTTTAATAACAAAAACTATTATTTATTTTCAGACTTTAAACAACTACTTAAATGGTTAGAGTTTTGAATGCGAGTTTTAAAACGATAAATGTATATTCTGAAGCATTAGGTTACGTGCATAATTCAAGTAATGCACATTTTCTGGCAACAATGCACGACTGTACTCTTATGAATTTCTAAAGTGTATACCTCTTCAGTTTTTGTAGAATCGTCTTACTGATTTATGAACTGAATGAAAGTAAACCATTTAACTTGGGTTAAATTGTTAAGCTTATATCACCATATTGCACTACTCACAAGTCAATCTAATTTAATCTAATTTTTTTACAAGAGTTTATCTCTAAATACTCATCGTTTGTAATTTCAACAAGTTTTTTTTTAAACCACTATCATCATCTTGCTCAGACAAACAAAATCTTGATTATGCTGTTGTTTTATTGTTTGCAAATGGTACTGGTCTTTACATTATTTAGAAAAATGTGTTTTGCATTTATTACCACTTACCAACACAGTCGCATATTTCATATTATATTACATGTCATATATAAGTGTCCATAAATCTGATCCATTGGGGAACAAATTGAAAGATCCGATCCTAGACTTTCATGCAAATTACAATACATGCAACGCAATGCACAACTACAAACATAATTGTAGCAGCAGATAAATTATTGCAATGTTTGAAAATTGCGTCATCTCACGTGCTTTCCAGCATAATATATGATTTTCGAATTGAAAAGATAAAACGTATAAAGTGTAAGTGTATTCATGTAATGATTATAGTGAATTATGAGGAAAAATCACAATGTTCAGAAACACCATTTTGGGCATAATTTAATCTCACCAATGTCCGCTGTGTTAGTTTTCTTTTTTCTATCGTGTCACAATTGTAATCTTTCGATTATCAAGTGGGGCTTTGACTTTTAGATGCTACCTATATTGAACTGTCGAAATGGAACAAAGAAAGTCAATTCGAAAATCCTATCACAGGGCGTGCCCAAGCGCTCATAAAAATTAAGCATTAATTTATTATGTTTATATTACTGTGTCTAAATTTAAAATAATGGTTTATGCTTTAAAGAGTTAGCCTTTGCTAGACAAACAAATTGATGAGGAACACATGCTGATATTTAACCACATATGTTTAGAAGATTAGCTGATGGATTGTAGTAGCTGATTTCACTTCCAACACTCGGTATTCTGTTAACTGCCAGAAAAAGGAAACTAATATATTTAATTGCTTCCGAGTTCTTCGATTATCGATGTCTGTTTAGAGCGAGAGCGGCGATCAATAGCTTATAAAGAAAAGATGTTATCTTGATGCCCCTCTTCATTGTTGATTAGTAACAATGAGCAGGCAGCTTTATTTGTCAGCAGCCCTTAAAAATCTGAATACTATAAATCGCATTGACAGGACGTAGAGAATGTCCCGTTGTGTGTAGAAAAGACGTGCGGCAATTTTTAGCAAACACAAACAAATCAATGCAAACGTTAAGTTAGATAAAAAAGTCTCATTTTCTTCATCATGATGTCATCTTCAGAAAGTAATTGAGTATGCCCTAGCAGGTTGGTACTGTTGGTAGCAAAATCAATTGATTATGTTGGGCGTGGAACTTGAATCGAAAGTCGAGAGTTGCTAGCCTAATACCAATATTTGAATTATAACAAGTGTGAAATTAGTTACTTAAGTGCAGCAGCTCGGGAATATTTATATTGATTCTCTTCCAGTCTTAATCAATTTCTCTCGACATTTTAGGTTTGTCAGGTCAATCAGCTAAAGGTTAAAGAAGTTCGGAGCGTTCTAAAGAGTTTACAAAACATTGTTTTTTAATTTTAGGACAGAGGAAAAATGTAAAAATAGACAGACTTTTATTTTATAGTATTTTATAAAACGTTTTATGATTTCGAATCGAGTTATTACTTTAGTACTATAATTGACATTTTTATATTCATTTACTTATGATTTACATGACATGAGCATTAACATTACAAATTTGTTGCATATTTACACGCAGGTATCTCGAGAACACACAAAGTGTGCTGCAGGTAAAAAAGTAAACAATATCGCCTTGATTTGAAGAAAAGTTATCTTTTTAAAAATCATAATTTCCTATTAGCTACTTTGTGATTGTGACGAACACGGTAGTATTTTCCATTGTCATCAAATAAAAATGGACACATGCTTTTGTTCTCTAACGAGTAAGATACCTTCAAGCGTTGAGATGAAGAGTCTTAATGACATTTCAGCATTTTACATATTACATCATAGAACACTATGCATAATAAATAAGCAATATTAAATAAATATTCAATAAATACTGCAAATTTGGAAGGGAAAATTTACAAATTAAAAAACGTTAGACAATGAGGGTCTGATAGTTCCTGTGTTGTTTGTATTAATGACTGGTTAATATATGTATAACTTGTGGGAAATCTTTAAGGGGAAGTTGAAGCTGAAGCTAAAGTCGTTCGTCCGGAGCAGATTCATTGATTATAGTACGTATGGCATCAAGGATTGTAAAGTGAAAGTCCTTGGGCTTAGTTCACTATGTTTTTACATGGTCTAATTATAAACATGTAGAACGTAGAAACATCATTCATTTCAAGAAGAAACAACGTATTTAAGAAAAAAGGACCAGCATAGTTGACTATGAATTCCTGCATAGAGTTGCAGTCCCAGGTCTCAGACTAGGGTCACATCGTTTTTTATTTTGGCAGCATATTTTGAAAGTTTATAAAAAATTAACATCGAACATTTCCCTGTGATTGACTGTCATTTTAGCATTAAATTAAATGTTCGTATACCAAAATTGATTTTTTTAAACGGCTATGATTTCAGGGGGAAAAGATAAAAATGACGAAAGTGACGGACAGATTAATTAACATATATATTAACCATTAAACCTGTACATTATCATATTCATTAATAATATTGGTATATTTTGTTTAGTAATTTTATTTATGCCATTCATTTCCATAAAACTTTCCTTCTAATATTCGTTCGGTAATGCGAAACGCCAATTCGTCATTCAACAACAAACTCTAGAATTCACCCTAAAACAGAAAATTCTAACAACAATTTTGTTTGTCCAAAAATGAATATTTCTATTTATAGGCATGGCATGTCGTGTAGAAATCTAGTTCCGTTCTACAGACAATTGTTAACAGGATTGGAACTTGGAAGCAATTGAAAATGCAATCTCCTTGATTTTGAATTTTCAAGGCATAATTAACAAGAACGCCTTGAGTGAAGTAACTTTGTCACTGAAGTTGAAACACAAAACTTGGTTCAAATTTGTCACTGAAATGTATATCGGATGTTTTGTAAACTTGACCATGGTCTAGCACACGTCTCTTCCCATTAAACCTATTTCTGCTCTTTTAACGATTCAACTCCTTGCAAAATAGAATGTAAATTGAACCAACCTTGTCCCTTTATTGAATCCTTTATTTTACCATAATCTTTCTGCCACACCATTCCTTTTTCTTGAACAAGAAACTGAAAAAGGTCCTGCAAAGGTACATCTTGTCAAATCACAAAGGACTAATAAGGACCACAGTTCTAACCTTTACCGGAACACTGGGTTAACCCATATCTCATCCAAGAATGTCACCACCAAAGGGATGACCTTGAGATGAGTAAAATGGTAAACAAATAACACTCAAGGATTGATTTTGATTTTGATACGTAATTCAATGATGCAATGGTTTCAGTTCTGCCAATAGCTCCACCAGCAGAGTAAGTCTATACAAACAATCATAACAATTAAAACTAATTAAAGGTAAAAAACCTTCTAGATAGCATCAATTTTAATTTTTGAAACTGGAAATAAAATTATAGCATAAAGATCATTCTTGAATTTGAACTCTCGTATCGAATTAATCCATTACTTTCATCAAAAACTGTGAAAAAATGCTTAAATACTTAACTTAATTTTCACTCTCTGTATTATAAGAAAAAGTTAATGTGACGACTTGACGAGATTCAAGAAAAATGGAAAACGCAGTAAGTAGGCTTCAAGAGAGTAGGGAGGGAGAGAAAGGGAGACAAAGGAGAAGAGAAGCAGCGTCTCCTGAGCTCCACTCAAATTCTTTGAACTGCATTTTTCAGCATGCATCAAGGGATTTGTCAGCGGCAAATCTAGCGGGAACCCACATGTGTCAAAAGCCTTCGACTTTTTTGTTTTCTCTTGATAACTTCGACTTCGAGCTAGAAGCTTTTGTTTGCTCATGATCACTGGTCTATTCCTGGTGGTGGCATAATGATTAACTACTTGTCGGTGTCGGTGGTTAATTGCACGAGGTAAGTGACGCAGATAAATCTGTAATTAATTAATGGGTACGTCACATTTTATATATATGATTGCTAATATTTTACTAGTGCATTTTAAGGTGACTGGTTAGTAAAAGAGTAAAGATACGTTGATTTAATTGATATGATAATATGATTGTCATTTATTATAATTAGGTGATCATTCAAGATATTGATGGAGCGACATTAAAGGGACACGTTTATCTGATGCTAAAGCAATGTTTACATCGCTGTCTTATTATATGTAAAGGTATTAAAATTATTTTCCATCACCCAACTGTAATTGTGGCCTGAATGTTTAATATTGTTTGGTCATCCGTCATGTTGACGTAATATTCCAGGATCTTTTACCAGCGTTTCCAATCAATCACCAATAAAAAGTACTGACATACGTTACTTCAGGTCAATCGTCAAAAAGCAGTTGGATTCCAAGAATTTCAAGACTATCGTCACGTCCAATTTGTTTAGACTTAAAAGAGACAAGGTGGCCATCAAGACATTACTCAACTAAATCGGGTGTTTTGAAGGAAAGTAAGTCGATGAAGAAAAGCAAAGTGTCAGGAGGGGCCCCCGACGGGATGCACCAGACAAAATTAGGTCAATTTTTCAAACGGAGTACCACTCCCGGTGATGCCTCTGCAGATTCCCCTGTGAAGAAAGAGAATGGAAAGGATAAGGTGGAGGTGGAAGTACGGGAATTGGGAAACGGGAAATCAGCAGGGAAGAGTGAACAAAACCGTCCTTCCAAGTCGGCATCATCTGAAGATGAGAAAGTCACGAAAAAATCTTCGAGCAGTGGTAAAGCGAAACCGGAAGCGAAGAGTGGACAAAAGCGTCGTTCCAAATCGGCATCATCTGAAGATGAGAAAGTCCCGAAAAAAGCTTCGAGCAGTAAAGTGAAACCAGAAGAGAAGAGGAAGAGTGGACAAAAGCGTCGTTCCAGGTCGTCATCATCTGAAGATGAAAAAGTCACAAAAAAATCTTCGAGCAGTGGTAAAGCGAAACCGGAAGCGAAAAAACAGCGACGAAGGGTAATAGAAGCAGATTCCAGTAGCGAGGATGAGCCTGCGATATCAAAGGATGCAGAATTTTCTGATGACGATGGGGATCACAAAGCAAGACCGGTGAAAAATAAAAAAGGTTCGAGTTCGAGAGAATCTACACCAGTGAATAAAAATGGCTCTTCCGAAAAAAAGAAACAAAGTGGCAAGACTGACAAGAGTCCTGAAGCTGAGGTGAAATTAAAAAGTACCAAAGACGCTTCAGATAAAAAGCCCGAAAAAGTAAATGATGAGAAGAAATCACAGCCTTCTCAGAATAAATCTTCAGGTGGATCTGCATTAGCAGCTCCAAAAGGTTGGAAGCCTGACTATAATCCCGCTAAAAATAAGTATCATCCAATTGACGATGCGTCGTGGGAAAGGGGCGAAAGGTAATTAATTGATTAATATTAATTACAGTGTGGATTTAAGAGTCAGAGGAAGCGGCGGCGTGTTTTGAAAATCAATTATTCCAAATTCCAACACGGGAAATTTTTATTTAAAATTTCGAATAAATCTAAATGTGGTCTGTATTTTAGGGTCCCGTATTTGGCACTCGCAAAGACTTTGGAAGCAATTGAAGCGACCAGTTCAAGACTGAAGAATATGGAGATCTTAGCTAATTATTTCCGCTCCGTAATAATACTCTCCCCAAATGACCTGCTTTTGAGTGTGTACTTATGCCTAAACAAGTTAGCTCCTGCGTATGAAGGTGAAGTTTCAGAAATTGCTGGAAGATTTTCTCGTAATCGTAACTAAAGATTTTGAATGTACTTACAAAAAAATTAATGATATAATGGAACACATTTTAGGAGTTGAACTGGGAGTGGCTGAAACCAACGTTATGAAGGCAATTGCCCAAGCTACTGGCAGATCATTTGATAAAATAAAATCGGATGCTGCAGTTGCGGGAGACCTTGGAATTGTAGCGGAGAACAGTCGGTCAACTCAAAAGACATTATTTCAACCTCACCCTCTGACAGTGGATGGTGTATTTCATAAACTTAAGGATGTTGCTGGATTGACAGGAAGCGCTGTAAGCTTTAAACCTTCAAGTTTAATTTTGTGGTTTTGTGACCTAATAATTCCAAGGACTTTTTCGTTTAGAGCCATGGAAAGAAAATCGGCATGATTACGTCACTACTGGTAGCTTGTAAATATTCTGAAGCCCGGTATTTAGCACGATCACTACTTGGAAAATTAAGAATCGGATTGGCCGAACAGTCCCTTCTGCAAGCTATTGCACAAGCTTGTTTTTTGACACCACCTGACCAAGACTTATCCGAGTGGCCACCAAAATTTCTTGATCGTGGAAAGAAGCTTTCCACGGAGAGTTTAAAATCGAAATTTGAAGAGGAGGCTTACAAAATCAAGTCGGCATATTGGTCAGTATTATTCATTAATTATTTCAAAGGTTTAAAAGAGTTGCTTGGTTCATGCTTTAATCTAATTTAATTTACAGTGAGTGTCCAAATTATGACATTTTGGTGAAAGCGCTGCAAGAGAATGGCACGGATTCCCTAACTGAGCAATGTAAGCTCACCCCGGGTATTCCACCACGACCCATGTTGGCCCAACCAACGAAAGGAGTTGCAGATGTGTTGGAGAGATTTGATGGAATCAAATTTACATGTGAATACAAATATGACGGTGAACGAGCCCAGGTGTGCAAGTAAAACTTGACGAATAAGTTTTTAAAAATAAGACTTATTAACTAAGTATTTTGTTTATATCCTAGGTCCATTTACTAGAAAATGGGACGATCAATATATACAGCAGAAATCAAGAAAACAATACTTCAAAATATCCCGACATTATTTCCCGTTTTAGTAAATGTATTAAGGGTAATGTAACATCGTGTAATTTTGGACACTGAAGCCGTTGCATGGGACATTGAAAAAAAGTCCATTCTTCCTTTCCAAGTTTTATCTACCAGAAAGCGAAAGGTAAGCAGAATGTTTACGTTAACTTTAATTTACTTTTAAACAAAATATTTTACCCCTTTTTATAGCAATTATGTTGAACATTTTGCAGGATGCTGACGAATCTGAAATCAAAGTTCAAGTTTGTTTATTTGCCTTTGACCTAATTTACTTGAACGGAAAATCCTTAATTAAGGAGCCTTTGATTAAAAGAAGGGAACTACTCTGGGAACATTTCCAAGCTGTGACTGGGGAATTTGTTTTCGCAACAAGTCTTGACACTGAAAGCATGGAAGAAGTTCAGGAGTTTTTGGAAGAATCTGTTAAAGGTTATATACATTTTATTACACAAATTGTTTTATTATCGAAAATAAAGCAGGAATATTGAGGTCATGATTACAAGCCCGTGTCAATTACAGGTAACTGTGAGGGTCTTATGGTGAAAACTCTGGACGAAAAAGCATCTTATGAATTGGCAAAGAGATCTCAGAAATGGCTAAAATTGAAAAAGGATTATCTTGATAGTGGAGGAGATTCACTAGATTTAGTGGTTATCGGTGGATTCTTAGGAAAAGGGAAGCGCACAGGAAATTACGGTGGATATTTGTTGGCCTGTTATGATCCCGATGAGGAGGTCTATCAAACTATATGCAAGGTCAAATGTTTAAATTTACGAGTGTAAACTTAATTATTAGCGACTTAATGAAATTCTTGAAATCATTTAAACTGAAATTTGAATTACAGTTGGGAACTGGATTTTCGGATGAACAACTGCACCAGCATGCTGAGAGTTTGAAGCCACACGTTATACCAAATCCCAAATCATACTATCGGTTTCATACTCAGTTGACACCGGACCACTGGTTTGATGCTGTCCAAGTGTGGGAGGTGAAATGCGCTGATTTGTCTTTATCACCAGTTCATACTGCTGCTGAGGGAATGGTAAGTTTTGAAATTTTAAAGACTCAGTCGTAAATAGTTTCAACCAACGCTATAATAATAATTATTGGATAATCTGTAGGCGGATTCCAAACGTGGCATTTCCCTCAGATTCCCTCGTTTTATTCGAATCAGGGATGATAAGAAAATTGATGATGCAACCACTTCTTCCCAAGTGGCCGACATGTATAAGAGCCAAGAAGTGGTGAAAAACTCTACTGAAAAGAAAAGAAACGACGATGAAGATGACTTTTACTAAAAGTGTCGGTGAAGTTCTTTTCGAGAAATACACTTAAACATAATAACTTATAATCATAATTGTGTTCTAATCTTAAACACATTGACCTAATAAAATATTAAGCATAAGCAATAATCGATCGTTTTTAAATTGGTAGCATAAATTACATCTTGCTTCATTTAAAGGTCAATCTAGTTGTTTCCCGTAATGTTTCCTATGGCCATGAAGCAGGTTAGTGATGTTAGCATTCTTATTCTCACTCTGTGGAACCTCCACAACGACGTCAACGCAATGTCACTTATACTGGTAGTACGGAAGCGGAGATGGAAATGGAAGCAATGGTAATATATGCACAATTGCTTCTCTTCAGATTTGACACCCGTTGCTGCTAGAAATGCAAATATTCGTCTCTCTGTGTTGAGGATGGAATATGTTGGGAAAAGCAGCATCTCTTCAGTCTTTAGCTTGTCATGTCACCTTAGGTTTTTGTTTCTGGGATGAAAGACCGGCTCTGCCAAACGTGCTAATTGTGTACATACGCATCAGATATTAGCACTGTATATATAGCTCTCAATTTTGTCAGCCTTCTCTTCAGCAACCTCAATATTCTATGCTTTAAAATAAACACTGAAAGCTTCAAGTACTTCTTTAATTCTGCTTTCAACAAAACTATTATTAAAATTGATCTTGAATTTTGACATTGTTCGTATGTGTAGAGTTAACGTAATGAAAATGAAATGCAGAAAATGCTGTATGTGCTCTTATATAAAGGTAACGTGGCGGTGCATGCAGTTGCAGCACAAGTGCATCACTTTCCTTATCTACAGGAAAGTGATACTGTAACCACTCTACGAGTGGACTGCTAAAAAATCAATCCACTACTTTACACTTTAAGCCTGGATTGACGAGCATTGTGCAAGTAGACAAGAAGTTCTGTCAAGTACATACCGGAAGTTGTGGCACACAAACCCGCAGATACTGAGGTGAAAGAATCTGGCATGGGGCATGGTCATGGTCATCTGTCACTCACAGTTTTCTGTGAAGTTCCTTAAACACTCCTACGGTGAATGATTTAATGTATTTAATGTATAGTTACGAATACGGTATTTTAGGTTCTCACTGGGACTTTTAGCTTAAATTGTTTCTACAAAAAGTTTATGTCATAGTCGTAATTCATAAATAAACTCTGTTCATTGTCAGTTTCTAATAAATGTCTGCCTTTCCTGGTTTAACATTAACAGTGTCGATCATGATAAATGTCAAGAAATTTTTGGACTAATTTCAAAACACCGTTTTCGCGTCTTATGCAAATTACATGCAGGTCGCTCCGGTTGGGATTGCGTGGACGGTTTTGGTTAAATACATTATTATTACCTATCCTACGTACCATCTACTTCGGCAGACGACGAAAGTTTTCCCGTTTCATTTTGGCATTAAATAGGAAATCCGAAATTCTTGTATGGTTGGCAAACCTAAACTCTACATAGTTCAACTTGCGAACAGCTAAAGAAATGAAACTACTTTGCCTGGAGATGCCCTTGACCAAAACATTCATTTTTAACGAAGTTGAGTCTAATGCATAGTTTTCAGTTTAAGGTAGGTTCTGATATACCACTCTTGCAAACATTTCGTTGGGATTTATTCAAATTCAAACACAGCTTTATCGAAGTTCCCCATGTTAGTAGAACAAGAAAGAAGCGATTAGTCTCATTCATAAAATGAATGTTCTCCATGACTTGAATGGATGATGGCAGAATGTCCCCATGAAAGACGACCGAATTTTTAAGTAAAATGTACCTTAATTGATCATTGCCCTTGTAGGAAAGGTTTTGTTCATTGCGTATCTGGTGACTGTACTGTAACTACTGAAAATGAAAATGTGCATATAAGCATAAGTACAGTATCGATGAATGAGAGTTAATAGTAGAATAGAATGACTAATGTAACAATGTACTTGACTTTGACTTGAACGTTTTCATATGTTAAAATAATAAATAATAAACAAATCAATTCAAATCAGAGGTTCGGTTTTATCTAAAATGTCACCCGAAAATACCATTCATCGACGGTGAATCATCATTTGCCCTTGTCCTTTTAAATGATACGCAAGTTGGGGTTAAAAACTTAGTCACATCTCTCTTTACATGCAGTACGCAGTTAACAAATTCAGAAATCCTTAATTATTGCAGTAGCATGTGCCAGCAAAGTTGAATGTTTGATGTATTTGAAAATCTTTAAAGACCGTCTTTCATTCACGATACACTTACGAAGGAATGTACCCAAATCTTCTTTACTACTTTACTAGTAAGTAAAAAATACTACTGACTGACTAACTGACTCCGTGAAACGTGACTACGGAAAGCATACTATTCTTTGGGGGAACTTGAGACAACGCAATGGAACAATGAGAGCTCACAGTTTCCTTTTAATTTTTCACCTTTGTATTTGTTTCCCACCATCCCACTACTGTTCATGTTCATCATAACCGACAAACGGAAAGGCTCAAAGGTATATATACAATGATATTACGTAGAGACAAGTAAATTCACTCGAATTCAATTAGTGATGCCAATGATGCGTTTACAAAATATTGAGTTAATTATAGCTAACCTCAAAATTATTGCCTTTGATATTCACACGGTGAAAGTTCATATGCAGATGTTGAGCTACGATACCCGTAGTCTTTGGTCTTCCAAAAGCGTTACCATTGCCAGGAAATTACATTTCGACCTGCCAGTCAGGAAATGGACAAAGATTGACATTATCAAATCGCATCATTCCTTTTACCATATGGATAACAAAATATGCAAGTTTGTCAAAGCTTGTTGAAAGACTCGACATCTTGTCTATTGATCAATTTTCTTCGAGTACATCTGAATGAAGATGTCTGAAATTCGGGACGCATCTGGAATTTAACAATTTATTTGAGTTTACGCAAGAGAATTCAAACAATTTTTTACATTTCTTCGCTACTATTTTGCAACTTAATTTGCAAGGTTTCCTTCATCATGGTCTATGCCAAGCTGTCTGCTCCACTCCATCATCAATCACTTTTACTTTTTCCTTTCCAATATTTAGCAGACTGCCTCGCACCAGCTTTATAGCTACTGTATGAGACTATGACATGAAGACACCCTCTGTAAAATTGCAAAGTGTAAATGCGTTCCATCCAATAAACCGAAAGTCGAGTTTTTAAATTTCATGTGGAGTTCTCCTGTAAAACTTGTTCATGTTTCTGTCTTTTTGTGGATGGATGCATAATGAAATCAAAAGAGGCGATGATATAAAGGTGAATGTGATCTGTCGCTGCTGCTGCTGCTGCTAGTTCAAACTGCATTTTAGTTACTAGATTATTAGCATAAAATGGAAAAAATCCTAGAGTTTGGCAATGCAATGGTTTACATGTACGTAAAATGAGAAGTTTGGCATTTTGCTGGTGGTCTTTTCCACCCAGCCCCAGCTCTGTCTAATCTCTTTTGTGCGTCCATGTCAGCCTCTCTCTGCGTAGCCACAGCAAAATAGCAGCGACTTTTTTACCTTACTTTTTATAACATTGAAATACTGCAGCAAAGTGTAAGTAAAAAGCTGAAATGAGCTACACTCTGTAACGTAACAACAACTCTGTAATAGAAATCTGTAACTGAGTAACTCTTTGTATTGTGAGCGACTAAAAAAGTCGGAATTTTCCTGCGCGATCGACTGACTTTGAGTTCATGAGCGATGAGCGGATCGACAATACAGAAGAGAGTTTCTGTTGATTCTCTCTGTTCCATTCTTTTAAACACGGAGTATTTTGAGACTCACGAATTTCCAAGTTGTGCCTCGGTGTCTCAAAAGTAGCGACTCTCGTCTGCGCTTTGGCTGTGTGGTGAATGCGAGCCACGGCGACTCGTTGCCGAGGAGATGGTGAATGAATTTGTGGCCAATGAGATTGATTGTTGGCACAGCTAATGCTCGGAGACCGGCGGAACAAGTCGAAAAATCTTACGCTGGCAAGCTGACCAAAGCTGAGTTACGGAGGTTGTGGAAGAAGCGAGCTTAGTGAGAAAGTGCAAGGCTCACTGTACGGAGTGACGAAATTTTCGATCAGCTCATTTTAACATCTTTTAAGTCCATCTCCATCGCCATCAACCAACATGGCTGACACGGAAAATAAGCAGACTTCCGAACAACAACCATCATCCAACAATTCCGAACAACAATCTCAACAACAGAAGCCTGCTCCGAAGGAAAAGGAAGTCATCGGTAAGGTTTTTTTGGTCAAACTAAAATTATTTTATAAAATGCCATTTCCCGTGGTCAGACTGTACCGAAATGTATGTTTACTATAACTATACGCATATTGTATGTACATGGGCCGGGTGGGAAATGTCAATAACCCCGATCCGATTGTTTAACGGGGAAACCACGGAGCGGCGGCGAAACTGCCAAGAATGAGAATGATAATGAATGCCTTTTAATGTCTTTTTTCAGCGACCAAAGTGACCGGTATCGTTAAGTGGTTTAACGTTAAGAGCGGATACGGTTTCATCAACCGGTAAGTTCCCATTTCAATGCCACAAAACCATGCCTTTCCAATGGCTGCCATTTCCAATGTCCCGGTTCCGGAAGTTGTTCTCTCCGGAGTCGGTGTCGACTGAAAATTATTATTATTATTTTCCCTTAACAAACTGTTTTTCAAGTCTTCTCGTCAGCTGCTACCTTGGCAGCGGACTCTTTGACTTTGTGATACTGACTCATGTTTGCTTTGTTTTAATTTTTCAGGTCAGATACTAAAGAAGATGTGTTCGTACATCAAGTAAGTTTCACGAAAATTATCAATATGACCATATGACATAATGCAATAAATAGTGATTTTGACTTTTCAAGAAGTGAGAACGGGCTAATGATGAATGAATATTTTGATTTCAGTCCGCCATTGTGAAGAACAACCCGAGGAAATTGGTAAGATCTGTGGGAGACGGTGAGGAAGTAGAATTCGATGTGGTCGTCGGTGAGAAAGGCAATGAGGCAGCCAACGTGACTGGCCTTGCCGGTGAGCCAGTGAAAGGTTCTCCCTACGCTGCGGACCGCCGTCGTGGAGGATATTACAGACGAGGACGAGGCGGTGGTGGACGAGGTGGGTATCGCCGTTATGGAGGTCCAGGAAGACCCCGTCGAGACAATTCCCGTAGTGAAGGTGAAAAAGGTGAAAGTGAGGAGGGAGGCGAAAAAGGTGAAGATCAGCAACGGGAACCGCGAGGCGAGCGTGAGGGAGGCCGAGGTGGTGGCCGCCGATTCCGTGGTAAATATTTCTACTGCATACTTGAACATGTTACCAGTCTTGTTGATTTGAGCATCAATATCTTTGAGTTTAATAGATGACAACGTTTTCAATGAAACAGGTCGAGGACGCTTTCATCGTTACTATCGTGGACGAGGAGGAAGGAGGGGACCGCGCTCTGACTCCCAAGGCCAAGATTCGGGAAAGGGAGGTGAAGGTGAGCAAGAGATCCAACGGGAAGGAGGTGAAAACGAGCGCGGTGCCCGCACTGGTGCACGAAGGGGCGGCCGAGGACGAGGACGCAGAGGTTTCACTCGTCGTTTCTACCGCAGGGGGGCTCCACGCGGACGTTCACAAAATAACGATTCAGAGGTAAGCCAGAGTTTTGAATAAAGATTACATTAATAAGGTCAGCGCCCAATACCAGAGTCATTACCTAATTGCATAAAATTACTATTTTCAGGGGGGTGAAAGCCGCCAAGATAGCCAGCCGGAGCCCAATGAGAGCAGTGCGTAGATGAACAAGAAGATCTTTGAAATAAAAACCTCTACTCTACATCAAAAAATTCAAGAAAAAAAATTCTAAGAAATGAACATCATCTTTACATCTTTCTAAAAGTAACATCATTTTAAAATAGCAGCTCCCCTCTCATTTACTATTGTTATTAACATTAATAATAATCATTTCTATCTGTGGGAAACAAAGTTTTTTGTAATGATTTTGTTGAAGGAAAATTTGTACCCAACTCTAATGGTATCTGTGTTTAGATATTATGATCAAGATATAGTATGTATCGGTGTCTTTATAATCTTTGATTATAATTGCTATTCGTGTGTTTTTCAATTTTCAACTCTGGTCATTTGAATACTTATTCAAATAAAAAAAAGGTTTTTACATTCTTCGTAGAAAAAATATTTGAGTAGTTGTCGTCTTTTATTTCATTGCATTTTGACTTAGTAAATACATGCACTTTGTTTTTAATGATGGCATCGGTGGTCGCATTTTCAAATATTTCATACAAGCTAAAAATGGAGCATCCATCGAACTCGTGCATACCTGACTTTGAACGGTTGTGTTTGACAACTGTCAACATCTTTTCTAAAGAGGTCATTCATACCATTTTCCATGAATCCATTCATCATTATCACGGTATGTCCATTGAATAGTTAATTTGCAAGATTCTTACTGTATAAGTATTTAAGATGTTGTCCTTAGTGTCTCCAATAATCTCCATCGTCCGTAACTGCATCCACCGTAATTTCTTATCAGCACAGCAATCTGAAGTCTCATGGGATTTCACTCCTTGTGTTGCTTTCAACTGTCAAAGTAAGATGTAAATGAACTTTGCTTCTGATAAGCTTTTAACATAAAAGGTACTGGAGTAGTAGAGTG
>VYYJ01001949.1:0-25340 GCA_021029165.1 Cyphoderus albinus
TATTAATTACAAGTTATCAATCTGTTTGAACAAAGCTTGAACTTGATAAAAACTTGATAAGTTACTTAATACATCTTTACCCGGGTTACTTTCAAGTTATAGTAACGAGCGCCATCACTATTAATAATACATTAAAATAATACACACTGTGCTATAAATCGCAATAAATAAAACACGAAAAATAAATGATGTCGGAAATACCGGGTAATTCATAAGTCCCTACGTAGCAACCATACATTTTATATGGCAAAAATGGTGGTTGCTATGTAGGACTTATGAATTACCCGGTATATGTCCTGTCTCAAAACAAAAGAAGATCTTATACTCTCATCATCATCATCATCCCCATCAACAAAAAAATAAGAATAAGAATAAATAAATAATAAATAAATAAATAAATAAATAAAATCGCCGCCCCAAATTCCCAAAACTCATTATTACTTTCACACACAGAGAGAGAAAGAGAGTGAGAGAGAGAGAGAGAGAGAGAGATATTCTTCATCTCCACAAAAAAAAAAGACCTTTTTGTGCTCTGTAATAAACGACTATGAACAACAAAACACGAACACAAGAAAATTTTCATTAAACAATTTTAATCATCATGATTATTTTGTTACACATAGAAAATAGAGAGATAAATAACCCGCGTCGTTGTCGTCGTCGTCATCGTTATCCGCTCTCTCAGAGATTCGTTTTGTTTCTCTCTTACCCTCATCATCATCCTCATCATCCCCCTTCTTGCCCGCAAATTGAAACGGCGACTGATGATGAAGAACTAGAAGAAATGTCTTACTTCTGTGTATATACGCATTTCCACTATATTCCCATCACTTCTCAAACTTTCAACCCCCTCGTAGTAACGCAGCAGCGACATTACACATTTATACACAGTTTTTCTCTATCGTCGTCGTCGTCCTCGTCCTCAGCCAGCACCCCCTCCTCCTCCTCCGACAAAATAAAAAAAGAAACAATGAGGAGAACAACGACGATGACGGGACGGCGAGAGAATTCGAGATATTTTTTATTTTTTTATTTTTTTTATTTATTCCAATTAATCTTGACGACGCAAACACTCCATGACATAATGATGACGGGGAACGAGAAACGAGATTTTTTTTTTAAACGCAGCAAAAGTGTGTGTGGCGTGGCGAATAATTTTGAAGTATGTGTACATACCCACAACCAGTAGCTAGTAGCAGCAGCAGCAGCACCCTCCCTCAGAAAGTGCATAACCACCACACCCCGTGTGAGTCGTGTCTGAGTTAATTCATTCATTAACACGAACACACGAGAGAGTAGAGATCTTGAAAAAAAAAAGAAATTGAATAAAGTCGACAAAACAAAAACGATTTTATTTTGTCGTCGCCCTTTTGGGGACCGTCCGCATTCCATCACCACCAACACTCAATTAAAATACGTGGAAAGAACGAGTCTTAATTAAAAAAGAGGGTGCCATCATCATGGGTGAAAATTGGGGGAAATCCCCCCGAGGAATTATATAATATATAATCCGCAAAAAATAAAGAAACTCCGAGGAATCGGAACATGGCAATCCGACCTCTATATAATAATAAGTAGATTTATTAAATATGTAACCTCGGGCGTTTTTACGAGATAAATATTATACAGTCCGTTTGGTATTGAGGTGACCGATAGGTAAAATGCATATGCATGTAATTCGAGACATTTTAGTACAAGAAGTACAATATTACTTTTGTGCACATTATAACATTATAAATATGATACAAGAAATGAGCCACCACGCTGAGCGTGCGGAGATAACATAGTGGAAAGAGTTTGCTTTTAGTTTTTCTTATTACCGAAACCCACGGAGCAGAGAAACCGCGAGTAAAGCTTAAAAAAAAACGTTAAAATGCTCAAAACAATAAGAGTGGCCACTTAACCGTTGAAGGCTCGTTGCTGATGGTTACTAATGAAACAAATGAGTACACTACAATGAGGAAAAAGACATAGTAAGACTGAATTTTTATCAATGAGAATGCATCAATCCTTTGAATATATCTTAGGATATAATCCGCAATATGTATACAAAATCACTCTCCAAATTTTATAAGTGTGGATATTATAGTTTCTAGCACTTACCCCACTGTTGACAAAAATTATTTTGCGGATGACCAAAACACATTTACATTTAACTTATATGAAATTAATATTTTTAATCAAAATTAATCAAAATGATTTTTAACCAAAAAAAAAAATTACATGGAGTGTAAATGCGAATAAAAACTCTTCCTGCCTTATATAAGTATAATTGTGAAGAGCACCACCACCTTATTACTTATATTGACGCGTATTAAAAAAATTACACTTTTGTTTGTTGACCAAGAATTTATGTGTGTAAAAGTCATCATTTCGTTGATATGACAATTCTACAATTCCAAATTAAAACTCTACTTACAAATAAAAAATTCTGTTTCCTATTCTTTTTTTTCTTAGGCAGCGGCGCCAGTTTGCTTGGTTCTTACGACCACCACCATAACCACCACCACAACAACCCTCACGGTTTCGAACAACACCACCATGACAACAACAACAAGAGCAGTAACAGTAACAACAATAATAACGCGGGTAGTAGTGCTTCCAGTTCCGCCGTTACAAACAATACCACCACCGCCACCACCTCGTCTTCAGCCTCCTCCCCACCACCACTACCACCGTCGTACTACCCCGGAGGAACAACAACCACCTCAGTCCACCAGCAACAACAACAACAACAACACCACCACCTCAACCACCACGCCCACGCCACCCACCCACACCACCACGTAACGACAGCGCCCTCCTACTACGACGTCGAGTTTTACAACTCGTTCCATGCCCACGCGTTAGCCGCTGCTGCTGCTTCTTCGTCGCAGTCATCGGCAGCCGCCGCCGCTGGAGGTACTACCACCGGAGGAGGAGCAACGAGTAGTAAATTCGGCGTCGGGGGGTTGCTAGGTGATCATGGTGTAGTAGCAGCGACTGAGGAGGAGGCGGCGGCGGCAGCAGCGACAGCAGCGCTCATCATCAAGGACCAGTACAACAAGTACGTGTATGAAGGTGGTGGTGGCGGTGAAAGTAACGGGAGAGGTGGAGGAGGAGGAGGTCACCATGGTAACGTGCTTATGCAGCATCAACAGAACCAAGCGGCGCATCATCATCATCTTCATCATCACCAACAACAACATCAGCATCAAGCCGTCATGTTCGGCGTTGGAGTGACGGGTTCGGGTGGTGGAGGTGGTATGGTCGGTGGTGGCGGCGGCGGAGGAAGTGGAGGGAGCGGAGGAGGTGGTGGTGGCAAGAAGAAGAAAAAGAAAAGGAGGCATCGGTGAGTAAAATTACTTACATGAAAAGTTTACCGAATCATTTTTTTATGGGGCGAAGTGAGAACCTTTTTTTCTCGACCCGATAACATTTCTGCACAACTTAACAGCAACAACAACAGGTTAATTCTATCAAATTTCTCTCACTCACTCGTTTAACCATAGTCACACACCATGACAACGCAGAACACGAACTTTTTTTTCGTATTATTACAACAGAGAGAGAGAGATAATTAGGCTCAATTATGTTGTCAAGGAATGAGAGAGAGAGAGAGAGAAAACGACGACGACGAGAGGTCGAATGACATACGTAAATATGTCCATATGCACATGACAACTCTCTTTCGTCTGTAACTTTTATGTGTGTTGTTGTCATGTCATTTTTATATATTATTGAGTAGTAAATATGTACACGTTTCACCACACTGTACACCACATCGTGTTGGTGATTGTGAATAAAAACGTGTGGGATTTTTTTTCCTTTTCTTTTCCTTCCTTTTTATTTTTCTTTTCTTATCTCGTTATGTTGTGACATGTGTGGATTTTTTTTTGAGTTGAGAGGTATTTTGTTGTTGGTGAGTTGAGTTGAGTTAAAAAGAACAAGAAGAAGAAGAAAAAAATAAATGAATCGAGAGAGTTTTGATCTCTTTTGTTACTACACACAGAACAATCTTCACGTCTTACCAACTGGAGGAGCTGGAGAAGGCGTTCAAGGAGGCTCACTACCCAGACGTTTACGCCAGGGAAATGCTCAGCCTCAAAACCGATCTGCCGGAAGACAGGATCCAGGTGAGTGAGAGACTGGACGCAGTTTTATTTTATCTTCTTCTGCTTTAGTTAACTATAATGAGATGATAAAGAGTGTGTAAAACGATTACCTCTAATTTCAACACGTAATATAAAGATCCAAAAAGAAAAAAGAAAATTTATATTATTCTATTTATGACAAGTGAGGCTAGAGGGCCTTCAAGGGCCACCAGTGAAAGTGAACAAAATTAAAAACACGAAGCCAACGCCCGGTAGTATCATCATCATCAGCACAGTATGTATAGTACGTAAAATAAAATCTCTGTGTGTATAAGGGAAAATACCCGTGCAGTAACTGGGGAATTTAAGCTAATCGTGCAGAAGTCAAATAAGGCTTCTTAATTTGTTATGACCTCTTAAAAAAAGCGCTGTTAATGTAGTAGTCAAGGTGAAATTGAAAACTTCTTTACAAAAATATAATGGCCACTAACTCTTTTATTGCTAGTATTCATTCATTCAATGTAATGCATACATCTTTTCTCATTTATGTACTAGTAGATTGATTCATCAGAGTTTTCTGTCATTTTTTCTCTCTTCTTCTGTCTTTATTCAACTCTTCCACACATTATCAAACCCACCAATATATAGTAGTAGTACCACCCCATATATGTACATATGTATTAGAATTTGTAAGAACGCGCGACAAGGAGAGTTTTCATATTACACACACCACCACCACCACCACGGTCATCATCTCGGGTTTCCCGTTCCCTCTTATTCACAGACGACCCGAACAACTTCTTTTTTTTTTAAATAAGAATAATCATATTATACGAAACGCGAATCTCTCAACAGCAGTAGCAGTAGCAGCAGCAGCAGCAGTAGTAATAAAAACCACATGAGAAAAGAAAAGAAAAAAAGAAAATTGTTTTTCTCTCTCTCTCTCTCTTTTCCGTATAGATCTGCAGGAGAGAGAAAAAAAAGTGTCGAGTAATGGCGATTATTGTACGTTTTTAAGTGGATAATTGTGTAATTACGATTGTTTGCATTGTGTCGAGGAAATTGGTGGGACGGGATGGGGATGGGCACACTATCGCTGCTGCTGCTGCTGCTAGCTGCTGTTAGGGTTGATTCTTTTTTGTGTTCTTCTTGCATTGTTACGTCTCTCTTTCTTCTCTCTCTCTCTTTCTCTTGTCTTGTCGTCACACAGTGACGTGAGTGAGTGAAAAAGAAGAAGAAGAAAAAAAAGAAGCGTTTCTCTCTCTTTCTCGTTTTTGTTCGCTCACTCGTTCGTTCGTTTAGCTTTTTTTACAATATTTTATTTCAATTTTCTCTATCTGGTGTTTGATTGACGGGTCGACGGGAAAGAGTGAACAAGCGAAACGATTATCATCATCATCATCATCATCAATGTGTGTAAAATGACGTCCTCGTGTGGGTTTTGGCATTGGTTAACGTTGGAAGCACACACACTGTGATGATGTTGATGATGAATGGGGGAAAATGATTCGAGAGAGATTGCAAAAGGAAGAGAGAGAGAGAGAGAGAGAGAGAGATCGGGATCGAGAGCATTTTTATTTTCTTCTTCCTCCATCCAACACTATACTCTAACGACACAGGTCATAAGAAGAATAATAATAATTTGTACATTCTCCGAATGTGTTTTTTTTAACTGGATGTTGCACAAACGGGTTAATAATAATTTTTTTTTTGTTTTTTAAATTTTTGGCGAAAAATGTTGTTGATTTTATTTTCCCTCCAATAAAACCTTCAAATCTCATTATGGTCATACATATAACGCACCAAAGAACACCCTGTATAACAAAAGCTTGACAATATATGAAATAAATTATTTTATTTTGTAGCAGAGGTATTTATTTGTTTCGTGTTTTCTCATATATATCGGACGACGGTTTACATGTCAACAAAATGTTGGTTTTAACAGATATTTGACGAACTCAGAAACAAAATATGCTTATTGCTATCTTCTCTATAAGAGAACAATGGCAGCAGGATGAGTAGAACAAAATAATAAGAAAGAAAAGTATCTATATTATGTAGAAAAAGACCTCTTTCGTTTGTAAATTATTTCCCATTTCCTGGATGAGATTCTGGGATTTTACTGGTTTTTAGCGGCGATCGCCACTCTGGTAAAAACTTATACATTGTAAGCTTTTCCGTTTGTTGCGTAATATTTTTGTTGTTGGTTTTTGTGAATAATATTTCTACATATTAATAACAAAAAGATCTGCAGACAGGACAGACAATATTAATATATACGTTTTTATGAATTTAAGAAAAAAAAAAAATAGAAAGAAAGAGGAGAAAAAAGGCATTTAAATTAGAAACGACTGCAGACTTGTTCTATATATTAATAATGTATCTGTTTCTCTTATTTATATTTATTACCCGAAGAAATATCCCGTCACCACCGTCACCGTCCCAGTCAGTCCCAAAATTTCCCGTCCCCATAAAACTGAATTATACGTTGAAAGTTGAATAATATGGAGATTATAGATGGGCCAAATTGAAAATAACGAAAAAGTGATTTTTTTTTTCTTTCGCTACACTGCTTTTTGTTGGGGAAACGCGAACAAAAACCCCCGGTCTCCGTGGTTTGTGACAAGGAGCAATAACGGCCCGGGCAGTAGTAGTAGCCACAACAACTCCGCGAATGAAGCAGCAAAAAACGGGAATGGGATGATAAGTGATGATACGATATATAATACATAATATGAAACTTGCCTTCTACTAACTGTGTAGCAGCAGCAGCAGCAGCAGTAGTAAAAAACGATCACAAGAGTAAGAAAGAAACAAAAATCTCCGCCGTGATGAAGCAGTTCGTCCCGATTTTGATCCCAACACAGTAAAATCCCCATTAAAGAAGAAATTGCATGAGAATTGCCCAATAACGAGTTTTTAATTCGATTGATCCGGTGCGCCGGCGGGTAATTTAATAAAGACAAGTGTATTAGGAGGAAAGTGATTAACGAACGACCCACAATAAAAGTAAGATTAAGTGGGCGGATTTATATTATCACTACGTTCAATCAAATTTTCATTTTAACTTTTACTACACGTCAAATCTTTTCTTTTCTTTTTTTTTGTATTAATTTCCGTTTTCCCTCAATTTCATTTTACTGTTTGATTAGCTCATCACTGATGATGACTCTCGATATGACAGAGAGAGAGAGAGAGAGAGAGAGAGAGAGAGAGAGAGACAGAGGAAAGGGGTCACTCACGCACACGGAGAAAGTATTTATGTAGTCACCACTCACAAAAACGTAACAGAGGGAGAAGAAGAAGAAGAGGAAAAAAAGGCATTTAAATTATGGCATTTGCTCTTGATTTGCATTTTGACAGCACGTTTGTTTCACAGCATTAGTGGATTCTTAACATTTTACGAGTTTTCCCATAATTAATAAAAGGGAACCTCAACCTCGATGAATGCCGCTATCCCTCTTCTGCGGGATAATTATCAATGTGTTATATTTAAAGAACTGGAGCATCCCTTAACAAAAAAAATTAGGGGATAGCATCTAAAGGAATATATAGCATACGAGGGTAAATTTGAAAAAAATAATCGAAGTATTTACTCTTCGGAAAATTTAGTTGGCCTTAAATGGCCGTTGATTAAAGCATCATATCTATTTATAAAAATCTCAGTTGTTGCTGCTGCTTCTTCAATCACATTCGCTGAAGTGGCACTCGTTTCTGAATTTGTCTTGAAGCGGGTTTATATAGAATAAACTATAATAATACTATGACAATAAGGTGATTTGGACCTTACTTACAAGTTGTAAGTTACAACAATGGCCAACTAAAATTACATGGCTACTTGACCTGTCAAAGTTCGTAGGAAAAAATTGTAAATATCAAGGTAGTTAAACGTGTGTTGCCTTCGTTGCTTGCGTGCGTTTATAAGGTACTACCATTAGAGAAAAATCGCGGTGCATGGATATGGGACGAACGGTTCTTTGAAAAATAAAATATGCATCTAAGTTTTTTGTTTTTACCTTAACGACTATCGAAATCAAATGACCTTTCTTACTTGTTCCATTCGGAACAAAACGTGAATTGCACCCAGTTTGAGATTAGAACGTGCAATATATCATGTCATTCAAAAGCTCTCGTCAAGTAGTATTTAAATCAGTTGCAATTTGTTGCGGAGACCTATCTGAGCTAGAAATGGTCAGATTGGCCACTACAAAGCATGGGAACCTCAAGGCTGCTAAATTAATAATACACTTTTCATGGTGACCGATGACCTCACTGTAACCTAGCCTCCCTTTAAGCCTAATTTATTTATTTATTTATTTATTTCATCGCTTCGTCGTCCCAAATCTTCCTCCTGTGAAATTTTAAAAGAAAAAGTAGTAATGGTAGTACCTTATAAACGCGCGCAAGCAACGAGGGCAACACACGTTTAAATACCTTGGTAAATATATACTTTTATTCATTAATTTTGGGTTCCCCGGCATTGGTCATCATTTATATAAGGGATGTTAAATAATGCCCCGATATATAGTAAAATCTCTCTTGTTTAAAAAAGAAACCGAAAAAGAAAATAATAATATCAATTATCTCTTTTATATATATATTTTTTTCTCCTCCAAAAGGTCTGGTTCCAGAACCGCCGAGCAAAGTGGCGTAAAACTGAAAAGTGTTGGGGCCGTAGCACGATCATGGCCGAGTACGGACTGTACGGAGCGATGGTCCGTCACTCCCTCCCCCTCCCTGAGACCATACTCAAGAGCGTCAAGGACGAGGAGAGCGAGGATGGGGGCGCGGCGTCAGGACCTGAGTGCGTCGCTCCGTGGTTGCTAGGTGAGTTTACACGTGAGTGATGATCATGATGATGTAAGTTGCAGAGAGAGGAAATGAAAAGAAATGAAAAAGAAAAGAAAAGAATTTTAGTAAAAAATGTAAAACAAATAATGGTTTTATTATTTTAAAAAATTGTTTAATTTAGATGTGGATTGACTAGATTAAAAACATTCATAAAAGACAACATAATTTATATTCGCACCGTTACTAAATATTTTTAAACTATTTTACAAAAATTTTTTCTTTTACCCGATTTCACCTTCATTTTTATAAATACACGGGGTTGGCTGGTGGTACTGTGTAAAAGTTTATCATCATGTCCTATTTAAGAACCGTTTTCTCTCTCTCCCTCTCAAATATTCCTTCATCTCGGTCGATTTGAAACTCTCACTCTATTTCCACACGCTCATCTTTATAACACTTTGCTTTCCCCCATCGTGACAACGATATATAATAATGAGTGTTCCGTTTCGTTTCGTTCCGTCTCGTTTGCGTTTTCTCTCTTCTCCCCCTCCTCCTCCTCCTCCTCCTCCTCCTCCTCCTCCTAAATCGTTCGGAAATTGGATGCAAAAATTTGCTTGCAGAATAATAATAATAATAATAATAAATAAATTAATAAAATTAAACGCCAATAAATTTGACGCTCAGCACCCGAAGAACAACAACCCGCATTTTAGTATTATTATTATTATTTATTAATGCGTTTCCATTTAAGAGACGGCGACGACGACAACGACAGATGAGGGGATGATGTGAACAATGTAAATTTTACTACATATTTCTATATCTAAAAATATATTTGCTTGGAGATTCGGTGAGACGTTACGACTTGCCGATATTCATAGGGGCATCTAGAGACTACCACGAACAACCGTTCACTCTCACTCACTCACAGCTCCCAGCTCGTCGTCATCATCATCGTAACATGATAAAACTCACATCATACATTATATCATCACCCCGTTTATCGAGGCTTTATTCTTATTCTCCCTCTTACACAGTGTTTCCATCAATATTAACACCCTGTATAGTTAGTGTATTGTGTTCAACGGAGTGGTAAAAATAAATTAAAACTAAAAAAAAATCAAACTTACAATTACAGAGGTTTTTAGCAACAAAAAAATAGATTCATTGAGTCTGAGTGTGCAAAAACAGTCTGAACAGTCAAAAATCTAAAAAATAAAAGAGAAAGTGGAGCAAGCAAGCAAGCATGGTTGATCGGCCATATTGTTAATTTTGTTAACGACGACGATGACGCAACTAATTGCTTTTTTTTTTAAAAATCTTACTACTACGAACTTTGACAGGCCAATTGGCCATTATTTTGTTGACGAGGTTTTTAGAAATCACCTTAAGTACCAACGCACAAGCGTTGGCTTCACGTATTCTTGTATATATGGTTATGTGGTATCCCTTTAAACATAAATGACCAATGCCGGGGAGGATGACAACCGAAAATGTTAAGAAATTATTATTGTACATTATGGTGTTCTCAGTTGTTACAATAGTAACTAACAACCAACCTTCAAAGGTCAAGTAGCCTAGAGCAGTTGGCCAATATTTTAAGGCTTTTTTAAAAAATCACCCTTACTACGCTTTAGCGTATGCCTCGCGTTTCTTGTAAATAAATAAAATAAAAATTACAACAAAAAAAAACGACGAGGACGACGACGACTTCCAAAACAAAAATAACACTTTTTTTTAAAACTCGTGATAAACGCCATCAGTTGCGTAGTCATCATCGTCGTCGTCGTTAACAGAAAAAAACAACGTTTTCATGGTGACAAGAAAAATGTGTGTCTCCCATAAAATAGTTATTTTGTTTGTTTGTTGATTGTAATCTCGGGAAGAGGACGACGAAACATGACAATGCACAGACAGAGGTGTTGAGTCGTTAATGTGAAGTGTATAGTTTGTGTTATAGTAAAAAAAAAAGGGCTGGCTCGTGGTGACGGACACACCGGGGAAAATATATTTTAAAAACATATACAGTATACTTTTTAAAAAATAAATCGTCTTATGACGCCTGTCATGTGTCAAAGTGTGAATGTACTCGAGTTAAAAAAAAAAGTTTGGCGACACAACAACAACAGCAGCGGCGGTAGAGAAAAAGCGGAAAAACGCATATTTTCTATAGTAAAATAATACTTTTTTTCCCTACAAACACACGTTTAAAAAGTCGGTATAGACAAAAAAAAACTAAAATTCAGAATCTAAAAAAACATTGACAACTAACAAGATTAGAGTAGGGAAATAATGGGGAACAATATTATTATATCGGTTAGTTATATATTTTGGGTTCCTTCCCATGCGTGCTTGCTTGCTTGTTCCACTTACTTGATTATATTAACTGATACATATATGCAAGTGAACGCGAAGCCAAACACTCAGCGTTGGTAGTTACAGGTGATTTCTAAAAACCTCAAAACAATAACCAACTGAATGGCCAGTGGTCACTTGACCTGTCAGCGCTAGTAGTAAAAAAATAAATAAATACGTGACGACAACGACAACAACAATTTATTTTCATTTATTAAAATTTTGGGTTCCTTCCCTTGCTGGCTTGCTTACTTGCTCCAATGTGGCAACACGTATGAAGAAAGCTGAAGCAACAATTCCTGGCCGTAATAAATAGTAAAAAATCGGTAGTGAAGAGCATTTTAATTTTTTATTTCCTACAAGACGGCCACGGACCAGGCATAAAATTTAAAATCTCTTATATATATTTGAAGAGATATGGGAACCCAAAATAAACAAGTTAAAAACCAATGCACTGTACAGATTGCAATTGTTTATTGTTACGTTAACAACTAACAACGAACTTTCAAAGGTCAAATAGCCAAGCAGTTGGCCATTGTTTTGAGAGGTTGTAGAGAAGGTTTTAAAACTTGACTACTGACCGGAGACGGCCGGTGGCCAACCCCTCGTAATAAAATAAAATAAACTCCATAAACAGCAAGCGAGAAAAAACTTTAAATTCGATTTGAAAAAAAGAACATCATCATAAAATTTTCAGTATAAAAATAAACCTAATCTTTTTCTTTTTTGCCTAATATTTTGTTCCCCTTTGATACACACAGGAATGCACCGTAAATCGTTGGAGGCAGCCGAGCAGCTCAAATCAGCGATGAGTTCACTTTCCAGCTCACCAAAGCACAAGTCGCCCCAGCAACAACATCACCATAGCCTCCAACAACAGCAGCAGCAACAATCTTCCACCACCACTACTGCTGCTACTACCCCACCTCCACACCACCAAGACGTGCTCCAACATCATCATCATCACCATCGCTACGACTCATCACGGTCCTCCTCCCCGTCGTGTTCCACCTCATCGGAGGACCATCCCAGAACCACCGAGCATCATCATCGCGACCCCATTCCCCCTGACAACCACTCAGCGACGACTCTCTTCACCACCAACAACAGGAGCAACAACAACAAGCGTCAAGACGGTGGTGGTTCAAGACTTCATCAGCACCATCACAACAACTCGAGCTCGGACAGCGAGGTGGAGAACAACGACCACCACCATCACCGTAGCGTCACGCAGTCGAACGCCGCCGCCGCTGTTGCATCGCCACCGAAATCTCGGCCAAGGACCAATAAGAAAACAAAATCGTCGTCACAGCAACAGCGTATGAAAAACACGACAACCACGAATAACAACAACAACAATCCCCTCACACATCTCCAAGAGCAAGGAACTCACCACCACCACCACCACCACCACCCCCAGCATCATCAACCTCACCACCCCGGTGGTTTCCACCATGGCTCCTCAACAACCCCTCCTCCTCCACCTCCTCAACCCTCGGCTGCTGCTGCTGCTGCTGCTGCACCACCTCAGCCGCTCCTCCTCTCCGACCAGAACAACGTCTGCATGATGCGGTATGGTAGCAACAGTGCCACGAGCGACATCTCTCCTCTCCACACGCAACAACAACAACCATACGGAACTCCTCATCATCATCATCCTCCTCCTCCTCACCAAGACGACTTGTACTACCAGCGCCGTGTCTCCATAGCATCCCTCCGTGCACGGGCCATCGAGCACCTGAACGAGATCCAGAAAGAGCAGCGAGGGGATAGTACCGCGGGGGGTGGTGTTGGTAACCTCGCCGGTGGGACAGTTGTTACCACGGCAACCGGCGGCGGCGGCGGCGGTGGACTCTTGTTCGGAGCAAACGAGCCTGAGCAGCACCCGGTCATTTGCTAGTAGTACTAGAGAAATCATAACCAATAAGTTTTTAATAATTAATATATCAATTATTTTGTTCGAGTAGTGTTAATAAAAATTAGGGGGAATTTAATATATAAAACAGTGCGTGTGTGTTGCGTTGACAACTACTATATAATTTATTTATAACTCCATAATATTGTAACTTCAGTACGTGTAATTGTTATAGTAACTTATATTGATGTGTGTCTGTGTGTAATATATAATAAAAATAAAATAAAAATTGTTAATAAAATCGTGTAATCGTCACAGCAGGAATTTGAGTATTAAAAAATAAAATTAATTTAAAAAATTAAAAGAACATCATATCACCGTGGTTTTGTATTAAATATTAAAATTGCAGCTCATCATCGTCATCCTGCGGGTATTTTATTTTTTCCCCCGGCAAATCATACACTGATCGGACACATCGGACTTGATCGGATTATTTCATCATCCAGAAAAAGAGAAATTAATAAATTCCCCCGATAAGATGTTTTTTATTTGAGATTTTTTAAATTTTTAAATACTCATCTGCATCATCCGAAACCAAACGTTTTTTTTTCTTTCAGTGGCGTTCCTAGTCATTTAGACAACGCGGGGTCCTGACACTATAGTTACTAGTAGTAGTAACACCACCACCAAACCAAAGGAACCTCTTTTTATTATGAGCTATTCGTAAATTGGAAACCCTAAAACAATAAAAATATTGAAAAAATATCTTTTTTCTTCTCAGAAATATATTTTTCTCTTCCCTAAAAATTATGCATTCGAAAAAAATTGAGAGAAAAAATTGAAAAATATTAATGCATCCACTGGATATCGAACCTATACGACCTCACTGTAAATTTGTATCGTACTCTTTCCTCCCCTTATTCCTTGATTATATTAACTAGATAATAAACATCTCACCTCTTTGTCTCCACACACCCACACGTAAAAATCCACTCGATATATATATATTATATAATATATTTTGTTTTTTTATTTCCGATTTTTCTTTTCTTCTTTTTCCTCCAAAAAAAACCAAACAGAAGTTTAAATTACAGACTCGAAAAAAAATTTTTTTTCTTTGCTCTCATCACTCATAGACCTTTCACAACACCTGGCCATACTGCATACTACTAACTACTACCTCGATCTGTTTAAAAAAAATTTATCCCCTGAACAAAAAAAGAAGAAGCAAACTCTCTAATTTATAACACAGACGACAAAAAAATAATATTTATAAATCCAAAAAAAATATTTATTACAAAGAGAATTTAATAAATCTTTTTTTTTAAACTGTTTCAAATTAAATTACATCGATCGTTTTCTTTTTTGGTAATTTTTATTCAATAAAAGATTTTTTGTTGTTGTTGTTGAAATAATTATTTATTAGAAACCTACATAGTATATGTATATATCCCGTACATCGAAAACAAAAAAAAATCAAAAACACATTTTTATTTATTTGGAAATATTGGAAAAATTAATAATGGATATTTTTTTTTCTCCTTCTTTTTTTTTCACTTGGTAGGTTGATATCACCTCAGATAACCCGCATTTACAAACAAAAAACACACAAACACGAAGAAAATCTCTCCCTCCCTCTCTTCTACATACATATAACCTCAAACTAAATATAGTTTTTTTTATCCTCATCCTACACAGCGCCACTGCCACTCTTGTCTAAATTACAAACACGAGAACGAACAAAAAAAACACACACAAAATATCAATAAATTTTTATAATATATTTATATATCAAATACTATATAATAGCTATAATAATAATGATAATTAGCAAATGATTTATAATAATAACTTTTTTAATATAGCGAGAGTTTTTTTTTTGTTTTCCTTGGTAAATATTTTATGAATTGAATTTTTGATAATAACAATAATAATAGAGTTTATTTTAATTAATTTAATTTTTTCCTCTTCTTCCTGTGTCGAGAAACCTTATTGTTGTGTATCGATCTTGTGTCTCTTCTGTTGTTGTTGTCTCGTGGTGGTGGTAATGTTGTGGTGATATTTATAGGAACAAAAACGGGTTTCTCTGTTCTCTCTCTTTCTCTGTTTGATTTTCCTTTTTTGTAAAATTTAATTTTTTTATATTTATTTTTAATTTAAATTTTTTCTTTTTCTTCCTGCTTCCTACATGTCCTCTTCGAGCGTGTGCTTAACCTTGGTGAAGTCAAACTCTTCTCCAGTACCCCGCTTGAAAATGTCGAGCACGTCCTTGCACGTCGTCTCGAAATGGGTCGTGGCGTCGTAAGAGGTCGAGATAAAGACCTGGGAACCCTTGCCGTCGTCGAGGGGCTCGTAGTAGTCACTCACCGTTACGAACCTAGAACACGACGTGTTGGATAAATAAAAGAATTGGATAAATTTAAATGGACTTTTTAAATAAATTTATGATATATTTTTATATTTTTATATAATTATATTTTTTTAAAAGAAAACCTTCCCATAAAAAGAAGCTTTTTCTCACACTCACTTTTGACGTATTCCCCCAAGAAGCGCGAGTCCAGGGCGGATCTCCTCCTCGGGAGTTGCCGTCTCGACCGTGGTGCTCACCATAGCGATGAACCAGCCTTTGGCTGCCACCTGGTGCGTGTAGCTCACCAAAGATACGTAGATATCTGCGAAGAGAAACACAAATATTTTAAAAGAAATTAAAGAAAAATAGTTTTGTTTAAATAACTTTAACTGGACAGAGACTGGCGTCAATCTTGACGATCTTATCCTAGTTTAAAATATAAAATTTGAACTCACCACTCTTCCTGCCGACCTGTTTCTGTGGAATGATGATCTGTGTACTTAGCGCGTCCTTCGTGTTTGGGATCGGGTGGTCAAGGAGACAGATCGCGCGAATCACCTGGCCTACCTTCTTCACCTGTGGAGATTAATAAGAAAACATAACGGTCGGTATTTAGTTTTTTAAATTCATACACGCCCGGATCTCAAATTTATTACCGAGAAAAAGTAAATAAAGATAAGGAAAGCATCTCTGCTGTCTGACCTTATCGGTGACGTAGCTTGGATCGCAGTACACCTGTTTACACTTTGCGACTTCAGTCCCAGACCTAACGCCAACCACCTGACCATTACCGTCCGTCACTAATTTAGTGGAGACAAACATAAATATAGATTCAAAACGATTGTATTGTTTAGGACCTTTTGAATAGTTTTTTTAAAAATTATTTTTGTTTGCTCCATGATGATAAAACTCACCGATCTCGTCGACGGGTTTGTCTAGCATGTACGTGCCTCCATAGATCGCCGAGAGTCTGTACAAAAGAAAGTATCAAAGAATAATAACTCTTTACAATTTACAATTTGTAGTACTTTTTTTTATACAATCGAGAATTTTAAATTGTGACCAACGAACCTGGCGAACCCTTGCGGCAATTCCCCTAGCCCATACATTGGATAAAGATACGGACTTTTCCCGTACCGCGCTAAACTCTCGGAGTAGAGTTTGATCCTGCGCATAGAGTCAAGAGCTGGGATCCGAATGTACTCATCGTCCCTGTGGAGTGCGAGCGCATGGCCCGTAAAGTCTCGCGTGTTCTCGTCCAGACCAAACTTCTCGTACAGCTGCGCCATCGTCATCGTCCTCGCGTCAAAGTCCTTCCACGTCTTGGGGTCGTCCACGTTGTACTCCTGGACGAACACCAGGAAGTTCTTGAATCGACGCTTCTCGAACAAACCCATCAGGTCTAGAACACGGCAGCAGCAGCAGAGAAGAGAGAGGGGAAAACCCGTTAGTTAATGATTGATATTAAAAGAAGATTATTTTTTACATTTAATTAATTGATGTACGAAGAATTTCACGGTTCTAAATTGTTAAATACTAATAATAATAAAAATAAAAAAAATTAAAAAAAATAAAAAATTACCGCTCGCGAGCGCCTCTTTCTCATCGGCAGGGACCTTGCTGATCTTGCCTCCCTTGTACACGTACGACCCTTCCACGCTCTTGAACTCCAGGTACCTGGTGACGCCCTGTTCACGCGGAATTATTTATGACGCACGCGGCAAAGAAGAAATAACGTCAATATAGTCTTTTCAAACTTTAAATTAAAGATAATATGAGATTTTATATAAATCTAAAAAAAAAATTACCGTGTGGATCAACAGTTTCACCAGCTGACCATTCGCCATGAGGAACTTTGGGATGAGGTCTACGTTCCAGTCACGTCCCCTGCCTTCATATACAAAAATTACGCGATAAATAACACTAATACAAAAATGATGATAAGCACAGTAGTGAAGTGTTAAGTTTTAAAAATAAATAGTTGTTGAGACTGACCGTACTGGTCCCCTTCATTGCTGAGGCTGTACTTGGAGAGGAGGTCCTCGAGAGGAGTGATACTGAAAAAAAGAGAGGGAGTGAAAATAAAAAGGAGAATTAAATGTAAATCCTCATACAGATATATCGGTTCGGTTTAAAAATAAACTCAAAGAGTTTTCTCTCTCTGTTGTTCTTGATTGATTTACCTCGCCGACTCTCCCCCATAGTACTTGTTCCTATCGATGTGGAGCACCTTTTTTCCGCTCACGCTCAGCATTCCACTCAGGATACATTCCTTTAAAAAAACACAAATTTGTAATATTTTAAGCAAATTAATTTATAATACTTTTTGTTTTAAAATCACTAAATTTTAGGTTAGGTTAGGGTATTCGGTTAATAACCCGGCTAAGAAGTATGGTTGGGTTGGATGCTTTTTCATCCTGGGCCCACGAAGTGGAATCCTACCGATTTTTTTATATATTTTTTTTAATCTGTAATTTTCACCTTGAGCCCCGTCCCGAGCACGATCGCGTCGTATTCTTCATCCATAATTTGATTGATTAGTGATGGTGGTGGTGGTTAGTTAAATTTCTTTTCTTTTCTTTTTTTTAAATACACACGTTTTAGTGGATGAGGCAAGGAGAGAAAAGAGTCTCTTCTATCAACAAACGAATAAAAAAGAAGAAAAAAAAATAAACTAAATAAAAAAAAGGTAAACAAAATAAGTTAATACAAAAAAAAACTATAAATAAATATAAATTCGATTTTTGTAGAAAATAAAAATAAATAGTGGAAACGGTATTAGGTTAGGGTGAGGTTAGGTTATAATAGAAGGATTTAGTTTTGAAAATCTGATTTTCTCGTTTTCACACACTTAAAAAAAACAAAAAAACGAAATATTTGTATAAATCTCAGTCGAAATAAACAGACAAAAATCAGCTGCTGGAAGGAAGTTGGAGGTGGTGTTGGTTGGTGGACACTACTACTACTGCTGAGTCAGCAGTGCTGACTGTGAAGGGATGATTGATAAGAAGAAGAACGAACGAGGAGGAGGAGGAGGAGGAGGAGGAACACGAAGAAGGTGAGCAAGAAACAGCTGTAGTAGCAAGCAACCGATTTATTATATTTTTTTTTTAAATTTTGTTCTTCTTATTTTGTTCTGCTTTTTTAATTTCAAAATAAAAAAAAATGTTCTCGATTGAAGTTTAAATTATTATTACACAGAGAGAAGAAAGAAAGAGCGATAATCAATCAGTTGTTCCTCCGCTGAGGAGTTGTTTGTTGTTGCCGAATGCCGAGGAGGAGCCGAAGAAGAAGAAGACCACGACCTGATGATGGAGGTGGTTTTGGTGGTGGTGTGTCAGTAGTGTGATCGTCGTCGGTGTCTGTGTAGTAGTAGTAATTAGTTTTTATTTTGTATATTTAATTCGGAAGTTAAACGAAAAAAAAAAGAGGAGGAGGAGGAGGATGATGATGATGATGAGGAGTTTTTATGTAGAACGAACAGCAGAGAGAGATTTGAGAAAGAGAAAAACAGCTCTTACACTTGCACTTACTTAAATTACAATTACAGGATGATGAGGTTTAGGTTACTATATGTTGAAATTACGATGAGTTTGATATTGTGAGGACTGAGGAGAGTTTGAGTATGGTGTATGGGCCATGGAGTATGCCCGATATAATGTATCTCTCTCTTTCTGCCTTTTGCCTCTGTCTTGATGTCTGTCAAAAAATTCTTTCTTTTTTCTTCTTCTCTCTCATTCATTTGAGATTCAATTCAACCTCATCAACCACCACCATGTAGTAATAAAGTGGCTGCTGCTACTACTACTGTTCAAGTAAATACAGTTCATATTTTATGCGATTACTATTATTAAGAAATCAGAATTAAAATTTCGGCCTTTTTTTGACTACCTCCATTTCCATATATATATACCCCCCCTTAATGTAACTGGGTAAAACTAGTAGTGATTCGGGGCCAAAAACCCATCTGAAACGATGACGTTATTTATGAACGGCACCTCGAAAAAGCAACACTCTCTAACTTAGAGACTCTAAGAAGTAGAGTGTGTTATATGCCTCTGTAAATACCAATACACGGGTTGATTTCTCGTTTAAAAAAAAAAACAATGATCATTATATTGTGATGGTGATGATGCGCGTATTTTTTATTTTTTTTAAATATTTAATTCAACTAACCTCGTGTCATTCTAATCACATAATAAATTGCATTAATTATGTCATGTCATGTGGGTGGGATTTTAAAAAATTATTTCTCTTCTGGGTAAATACTGTACTACTATACTATGATGTATTGGGGACCATCCACATAAAACGTGTAACGTAAAAAAATAGAAGAAGAGGGAAGAAGAAAACGTCAGCGTCATACACGCCTTTATCAAGATAAGATGGATAAATTACAGAGGGGTTGATTGACGGCACTTTGTGTACTGGAAGAAGTATGTAATAAATAGGAGAGAGTGAAGCGAATGAATTCGAAAACGGGCTCATTAATGCAGTTGGCGTTTAATTAGTTGCCCCTAACCTTCGCTTCAAGACATGGAAGTTGACATAAAATATTTTACATTTACATGTATTATACAGGCTGCCGAAAATGAACTTTTTTCTAGCCAATCATCACAGAGCAGGGTTTCGAGGAACAACTCGAAAATAAAGCTATGCTTAATCGACTAGGCGCCACGATTCATGTCAAAAATGAATAAACACAAGAAGGGGGCCACCACGCTGAGTATGGAGATAACAGTGGAACCATTCGTAAACGAATGACTAGTTAAAGGTAAACGCTTAACTCCTCAAAACGATAGTAAAAGGCTCTTGGGCACTTGACCTTTGAAGGTTAAGGTTGGTTACTAATGAGAACACTAGAATGAGGAAAGCATGAATGAACATATTTACAAGTGTAAAGGCCAAATTTTTTATCATCGTGGATGCCCGGACTTGCTCTAAACGAAATCTTTTGTTTTTTTTTTGCGGAAAACCTACCCCAAACTATACCTCCACCACACAATACTTGACGATATTTGTGAACGAGCCCCTAAATCGGAACCAACATAAAAGTTATTATTTAATTGCATAATAATCGTAATACAAGTAAACGTCCTCCACAACATCTATCAGCAACTATAGCAACAAGCTAATAATATTCATCATCATTTTAAAGGTTGCGTCTGATGATGATGATGAATGACAGAGCTCAACACCGATAAATATAAAAAAGAGAAACAAATTATAACTTTTGAAGACGTTCCCAGCACTGCCGCTACGTTGTTGTTAAAATAACGTTGAATGAAGAACAAAAAACGGCAATAAAGATCTAGTTAAAATAATTAAAGCCCGAGATATTTAAATTTTTTATACAAGAGTCTTTGAAAAAATAGTTTGCTGTATACATATCATTTTTTGTAATGGACTTTTTTAAAATAATGAACAAATCTCACTATACTATTTCTATACCAATAAAGAGATTTGAGTTTATTTAAATAAAGATTACTATTATTATTGTTGCCGTTGTTGTTATCATCATAGTAATTTCATTATGATAAAAGTAGAGAAAACCTATAAAAAATGATGTGTTTAAAAAAAAAACATATGCCTATTTGTGTAATAATACCCGATTTGCCGTAGTCCATGAAATTTTACACAGTGTATATTTATTAGTATAAACAAAAACTCGCGCCTATTGTAAGCAGACAGGATGAACATGTTTTTTACATAACATGGATAAATTACATTTTTCTTACATTGTAAAAACATATTTGAAATCCGGCATAGCAAAACTTTAAAAAAAAATATGTAAAAATTAAATTTTTATCGTTATATATATTAACTCTATCTGTACAATTTTTTTTAAAAGTCTATCCTGCCGTATTTGATAATAATTGTTCTTGTTGACCATTTTTTGCCACTGAACATGTGGTCAAAACATCTGTAACAATCTGTCTTTGTCACAAACCGATGAGGGTACTGGACGCCACTCAAGTTATTTTTAAAATGAACCACATACATATTATATGGTTTTGTGCCATTCCACACGGTCAACGGTTTTGTCATAATAATGCTTTTACATTTTGCAAGTAAAAATTGTTCATTTACACACAAAAATACGTTTTCTTTGAAATTCCATGTATACATTTGATAAGCTGAAAAAAAAAATATAATAATATGGAATCTAATAACCACTTGGTTTTAATAACGAATGTTAATTTTCAAACGTCTCACCACAATTATTAAATTTCGTTAAACTATATATAAATAAATAGCAAATTATAGAATTGTATATAAGCAATTAACCCTTTCATTTCTCATTCAATTCTTAATCTCCTTCAAGGTTGCTACTGGCCACGCCGTTTAAAAAAACAATCGACTTTTGTATTTATTCATGAACATTTCTTCCCCCCAAAAAAATTGTTTGTTTTTTTCTTTTCTTGGTTTACAAAAAAAAATCACTTTACATACATAATCATACAGATTATTTAAAAAACATACATAGATTTTTTTAAAAATTAAAATTATTACTATTAATTTTGAACTTTCATTAAAAAAATCCTAATTCATTTTTGTTGTTGACAAATTACAATTAAAAAAAAAGAAATTAAAACGTAACTATACAAACACTCTTATTTTTCCCGAGACACCCGATATATTTATATTTCTCTTACATTCACAATCTTTTCCATTAATAAAAAATTACTCCGCCAGATGGTGTGCAGTAGTTGACTCTTCATTCTTAACCAGCACCACGCACCACCACGTCGACACAACAACGAGAGAAATACTTTTACTCTCCCTGTCAACGTCGTCGTCGCTACAATAATCCGCTAGAGAGAGAAAATAAAAATAAAATACTCACCACCACCATCACCATCGTGCATCGCATCGCATCGCATCGTCGATGTGTACCGATTTTCTCCGTCCGATACCCGGTTTAAATCCCGTATTATACAGCCACCACCTTTCACCCTCCTCCTCCAGAATAACGTTGCTGTAGTCATCCGTGTCTTTCCCAGCTCTCTCTCTCTCTCTCTCTCTCTCTGCGTTTCTCCAGCAGAAAACCGGAAGCTCCAGGAGGAGGAGCAGCAGCAGCAGCAGACTGTAGCAAAGAGCTCCAACACACACGTCAAAACCCGTGTAGTACTATGTATCGGTGGTGGTGGTGGTGTCAGGCAACTTCCTCTCCTTCCTCTCCTTTCTCCGCACACACCGATATGATATGATATATATATTTCCATAATATCCCAAATCTCATCATCATCACCATGATGTTGACCTCCCTCCCTTCCTTCAAGTACCTACACGCATATACATAAGAAAAATACCCACGTACTGCTTTAAAAAAAAAGGCCCGCAGCGTGTAGCACATTATATAACGTGAGATGATGACGACGACGACGACGAGTGAGAGAGTAGTAGTGTACTATAAAAGGGTTCATTGACCTGCCCGCTGCCGCCGATAATAATACCCGGTAACAACAACGACAGCAGCAGCAGCAGCAGTAGTACCTCCACCACAAAACCTGCCGGTCCTTTTTTTTAACAACGTGTGTGTGTGTAAAACTAAAACGAAATTTATATACAAGTATATGAGTCACTTTTTATTACTTTGCTCCTTTCCGTTCCATCGCACGTCAACTCTTCTGCATAGCAACGCCGCGCTATGCTATAACTGCTATCGCAGCGTGTTAGTTGTACTTTTCTTTCCCTGCTTCCGAAGAAGCCTGGACAAAACAAAAAAACCGGTGGTCCTTATATTTTTTTTTATTAAATGACATTTTATGCTTTAAAAAATATGATGATACGTGATTGTCTTATTTTTTTTTTCAAAAGGGACCCCCCCTTATCATCCATCGATATGTAACAGTAGTAATTTTATTTTTAAAAAAAGTTGATGAAAAAAACGACATTAAACAATAACAACGAAATCTTTGTGTTTGTAGTTGTATAGTAGATAAAATTAATTCGAAAGATCACGATAAAAAAAAATTTTTTTGAAAGCGAATGAGGTTTTTTTTTTATTTTATAAATTTTTTTTTCAATCTTTTACAAATTCTTTATTTTACAAATTAAAATACACAATATTTTTATAAATATTTATTTATTTATTTATTTATTTATTTACAAAATATGGTTTTATTTGTTTTAAACAATTGTATGTATTTTTATTTATCAACAAATTTACAGCACACACAAATATAAATGTGAATGAATAATCACCTCGTCGAATGGAGCGTCCAGTAGTTTAGCCACCTCCACCGACCACACCTTCCGCCGCCGCCGCCACCAAATGTTCGAACATATAAACGTGTGTTGATGATATTACCCAATTAGATCAAAAACCCATTTGGTTTGCACTCCCCCAGGTGCCGGGTATAAAAAATCGACTCTTCGCCAAGTAAAATTTTATTATTATTTTTTTTAATATAAAAAGAGGGTTTATTTTTGTGTGTTCTTTTTTTTTTTGATGTGTCTGTGTCTTCGGATCGGATGGAGACTGAGACGACGGAAAGACGGGCGTGGTGTTGGGATCGTTTAATTTTATTTTTTGTAAATGTACAGAAGAAAAAGGGAAAGAATAACCCGGGAGAAATACACATACAAATTCGTCTTATTCATATATTTTTTTCTCTCTCCCGGGATATATTATTATTAGGGGTTTAAAAGGAAATTTCTACTGCTGATATTATTAAATATGGAGATGAATAAGAAGAAATACTTTTTTTTTTGTCTCTTTGCACCACCACCGGTTCAATCGTCTCACAAGACCACCAACAACATCATCATGACACACACACGCACGCGACACCCCCTTTTATATAAAAACATTGGCCAAGCACCTTCCAACCAGAGCACCTGATGAAGTACAATTTACATGGGGGGTATTTTCGTTTATACTGAACATTTTTTTCGGTCTGGTGTGAGTTGAGCTGCTACTTGTTCACCGGTTTTGTCCCTTTGGTAGTTTGTACTCCTCCTCCTCTTGCTCCTCCTCCACCACATCCCGCACATACCATGTCGTCGACATAACATCTCAATCATCAAAGTTATCTATCATCATCAACATCATCCATCCATCTATCCGTTCATTCATCGCATAATATCTTGTCCAGACAGCAGCAGCAGAGATGATGATGATCACCTCCTCGACCTCCTCGTCCTCCTCCAAAAGATCCACCATCTTCCCAGCAGTGTCCTCCAGCTTAGCTTCAGTCCCGAGATACAGTTGCCAAACCCCCCGCCGCGCCGCGCGCTACTTCAGGTACCTGACTCTTTGAGACAAAACACAAAGTCAAAAGCACCTGAGTTGCACTGCGGCGAGACGAGGTCGAAATTTAAAAAATCTGAGAGCCATCAGAGTGAATCTCTCTTCCTTGTAATTCCGTGCTCTCCTCGTTATTTTCCTGTTGTGTTTTGTTGTGTCCCCCCAGCGTCCACCACCACTTTGAAGGTCCGTCTACCTCCTCCTCTTCTTCCCTACCACAAAAAACCAGAACCCCCCCCCACGCGCCACTCCCCCCCAAAAAAACGCAGAGAGGTTCCATCAGACACGTCTACTCCGACATATCGAGAGCTGCTGCTCCCCGTTTCTCCCGTCCCGTCCTGTCTCCTCGGCAGTTGCTGGAAAACAAAAAGGGAAACACAAAAAATAAAATGAATATTTCTCTCCTTCTCCTTCTTCATCATCAACATGGAAACGTTTTCTAGCGTTCCTAGTCAAAAAGCTCCCCTATCCATCCATAGCTTTTTCATGATGATAAAACACACTACGCATAACATCCACACATAGAAACAAGAAACTCTCGATCTCGATCTCCTGCACAAACTCAGAAACATTTCGCTTCTTCTCCCCCTCTCTTCTCTGCCTCTGTCTCTCTCTCTCTGCATAGCAACAAGAATTTAAGTAGAAAAGAGGAGAAGAGAATAT
>VYYJ01001950.1:0-25334 GCA_021029165.1 Cyphoderus albinus
AAAAATCTTAATTTCTTTGATGACTACTTTTCCTTTCTCCGTCAAGCACAACATGAGCGTCAACATGAAGATGTTCTAACTCGACTCAAACTTTTTGACATAGGAAGTCAAAGTCACTCCTCCAAACCATTATTTTTTTCTTGGCTTTAAGGTAAATTGTGAAATGAAGGGTAAAAGAATTCGAACGACAAAGGTATGTTCTGGTCTGTTCTGATCTGGTGGTGTACACTTTTACGACAGTTAGTTTGGAATTTGGAATGAATGTTTTTCGTTACATATTACCTACATATGTGTTTTTGCTTTTAAGGTTGGGCTGAACTTCTACACAGTTTAATGTTACTTTTAGAAGTATATTGTATTGTCGATGGTGGTGGATATCGGCGTGTACCAGCTTAAACTTTGCTGTAATTTCTCGTTGATTTTATATTTTATTTTCAAACAAATTTTGTTGAAAAGCACAGTCCATTGCTTAACGAAGCGACCGACAGCCAAACGCTGTGCAAGTCATAAAATAATTTGTTTTTCACATGTTCTTGGCCATGTCCCACTCAAGTGAAACAACCTATCTTAAAATTTTGTGGGGGTAATAAATAAGTAAACTAAACCTTAAAGTGGTGCATTTTTCTGGTTTCTAAAGTTGATTCTGTTTTATGATGTATGAAAACGGGCTGAGAGTCCTTGCAATTCTGTTTTCTCTCGATTCTTCAACACCTCTCTAATAACTAACAACCATGCACTAACAATGCTCCATTCCATTGAAAAGCAATAATTATTTTCAAATATAATGCACACAAGAAAAATTCTGTCTCTTTCGCAATAGAATGTGTTATGCAGTCGAAGTACATGTAAAAAGACACGCAACAAATGGAGTAAGATATTAAATCATCAACAAGCACCAGCACTTTCTTGTAGGGTACCAACACGGCGGCGGCAGTAACACGAGAGAAGGAAAATTGTATACATTATCAGACGTAGCTTATCTGACTGGCAATTTCGGATGTGGGATTATTTTTCATAAATTGGATATACATATGAAGTGTATCATCTTAAAATTCTTTATGGCGGAGCTTTCAGGAAGTCTCTTTGTCTCCTCCGCCTCTTCTTTTTTATAATAAAACTTAACGTTGTATCAAAGTAATGGAAGAGCAAGGCACATTCTCAAAAAGTGTTTTTATGTTTCATGGAAAGCATTCCATCATTTGTTTCTCTTCACGCACAAAACTTCTTATGTGATTTCTATCAACAACCCCATCATCGTCAGTCAGACATCGAAAAATATAGAAAAAACGCTTTGCAGCAGCGCTGCATAAGAATCATTGTTGCACACTTTTATGATGTGGGGGATTTCTTGCATACTTGCCTGTAAATGGAGGAGATCATGCAGGTCCATAATTCTTTCCGTGGAAATGAAATGAGCTGAACTAAACTGCGAGCAGCAAAAAAGGAATCTAAAGAAGGAGAAACAGGTTCTTTTCTCTCTGCTTACTACGGCGAGTGTAATATCTCTTAGAATGAGCCTTATGATATGAATGCGTATGTTGCGTTGCTGCGCTTTTCTTTGCATTTTTCAATTCACGCAGTTATATTTTAATGTGAACGACAAGAGACGGACAGGTTCATCCCTCTCGAATTTTATTTGAATTGAAACGTATTCGCTTGTCATCCGCTTTGTTTCAATTTCTTTTCCTTCGTTAAGGGACACACAGGCAACATACAAGCTTTCAAGCAATCTAGCATTTATTCCTTTCGACAAAAGGATGAAATTCCCTCCGAGGTGATAGAGAAACGAATAAATTAGTTGCTTCGCTTCGCAAACAGAAAAAAATGTTTCTCTTTTCACGGAACATATTCCACTCTCAAATCCTTGAAGCACAAAGATTTTTAATAAAATTTATTTCTCCTTGTTTGTAGACCATCTGAAAAGCGAAGCATTCCAGTTAATATTTTTTGTAATGTACGAAATACCTTGAAGGAAAATATAAGGAAGTGTAATGTACCCAAGCAGCAACAAATAAAAGGAGCGTAGCGTTTCTTGAACTCTAGACAGTCCCATTTGTTTAAGATGAACCGATAAGAAGTAAAAGAAAAAAGAGTAATTAAAATCTGCATGCCTGCATGTCGTGGCAAAGAAGAAGTAAAACCTGTTTACCGGAAACTATCTCGTTTACTCTTTAGCTTTGTTTATTGGAGGAGTGAAGAATAGCCCATTAAGCCGCTAGCTAGTTATTTTTTGCAAGAGTCGGATAGTTTGCTGCAACAACAATGATGCTGTAAAGATAAATTGATCACTAGTTAGGTAGTAGCTGGTTACTCTCTCTGGAGCGGACCGCCTACACTGTTAGACAATACACTTTTCCCAGTAAAGTTATTTCCCTCCTGTCTCAAACCTGTCGGTATCAAAAACATGTCTTCCTCAATTGCTTGAATAACTTCATGAATTTTAATTCATTATGAATAACTTGTATTATGAAAAGTGCGGAATTGCAATTTAAGTTCCTGTATTTAATTATACAATAAAACAATTACAGCATTCTTTATTATTGTAATGTTGTTGGTTTTCTTATCATGGAAAATATTTTATCCAGGAGACCATCATTTGATATTAAGTAATGAAGATTCAGCCAGCAGAGGATATGAAGGACAAGAAGGAAGTGATTAATAAAAAACACATTGAAATAATTCAGTTGTTGTATAATAACGTACTGTCTTCCAATGCTATTGTAATTATGTACATACATACAATTAATATTCATTTGCCAGCAGGGCTTGTTTAGGCTTGTTTTAAATTTAATTTCCACTCAACTTTAATATGACTAGTTAGTCAATCAGCTATAGCTGGCGTACATGAAGTCAACCAAGTCCCACCACTTTGGTGCGGCATGTTTAAAACAATAATAATTGTATTGATGCATTAGCGTGGATTATTCAAAGGTATATTATATTATTACAATTTCCATATCTTTACTGCTAAATATGTTACTGTAGATAAATTTTCCATGCAGTTGTAATGTTAATTACTGTCATTTGTTTTGTTACTTTTAAATTCTCAGTAATTAATTCATTTATGAATCACACAATTGTTTGTCCCAATCGGCATTCTCCGAGAAAGGAAAACTATATAGTAAGAGACATTCATGATTGTAAATTTTGTATTGGGATTCTTTAGATCCGTAATTATTTTAAATTGTTAGGCAATGCACTTTATAACTACTAAAGTACTCACATTTCGTTTCATTCATAACCTCTACCTTTTTAAGAAGCAGTTACACTGTGGAAATGCCGAAGAATTGAAATTTTGCAAACCTAATACTGCATTCGTGTCCCAACTATTTTTCATTATCACAATTGGTCTACAAAGTTTTTAACTGGCTATCATCCTTGTATTTTACAATATAATTTTAGAGAAACTTGAGCTCAACTGAGAAAGTAATAAATAGTGCTCGTATCTTTTAGATTTCAAAAATTTCCCTACACTCTAAATTTTGAATTAAGAATCAACACACTTGAATTCCATTTACTGTTCATGACTGTGAGAAGATGACAAAAAAGATGACGACAGTACTGATTAATGAAATGATAATTAATGATTTATAATTGCTTGAAAATAATAACAGGATTTGTTAAGGATATTTCATTTTCTAAAAGAAATCATAAAATAAAAAAGCAACTAATTCAGTGGTATTACCGTACAAACAGCAAGTACAATTCTGTCGTTTCTGACTCGTTTTAATCGTTCTTTTAGAACGATGATATGATTAAGTACATACAGCATTACACCTCCGTGTAAACTAATAAAAGTGTAAGTTAGAAGTAAATTATAAAAAGACGCTTAACCAATCCCCAATATGATAAAACCTGCACACGATTCTATGAAGGAGCCTTACACAAATATTTATAACAAGTGACAATAGCTTGAGGTCTAGGTGGAAGATAAAATAAATTCAATCGATTAAACAAAACCTTTCTCCGGTTTATCCACAGAAGCTTACGTAGAAACTTTACAAAGCATCAAAGAAATCGAGGGATATAAACTTCTACCGGCATCAAGATACAAGTAGAAAAATGGAAGCTTTTCTTTCTCTCCCGTCGTATCGACTCCAAATGTAAAATGTCACTACCCTCTCTGGTTCATTTTTTCCTCCGTGTTAATATAGATTCAATGCAATGTTGTTTTGGGTGAGCTAATGGGGAACACGAGGCTCCACAAACCTGCATAAAAACTGAGCAGATGTCAGATACTTTAAAAAATCATAAATTATATCATAAGAATTCTCTGCATATTTGTCTATTACATAAGCAAACTACCTACGTACGTTGTGTGACGGATGACGGTATTGATACTGTGCCGCTGCTAGTAGTACATAAATCGAACAAAAAATATTGGCTTCTAACAAGACCAAGCAAGGCAACGCATCGTACTTTCATCATCATCGTTTCTTTCTCTTTTAGTTTTATCTGTTATTGATACGCACACGCACTTTTATAAAAATCCCTTCTCCGCTCCTTTTTATTGCTGCAACAAATACACAATCTCTCTCTCGCTTTATAAATATTTTTTATCAACAGCATTTTTCATGCCCTATCAAACCCAATTGCAAATGCTGCCAATAAATTATGGTAAGTATCATTTTTCCATGTGACAAGGGACTTTTTGTGGAAGTTCAGTCAGAATGTACCCACATTCATTACATGCATTGATGTTTCTTATTTGAGCCTATTAATACAATCAAATACAAATAATACAAGCGAACAAAAATGGCAACGAAGTTGATAATAATGAGACCAACTGCATTTACGTTCGAATACCTTAAGCAACTAAGCAGATAATGGTAATGAGGGATTCAACTTTTGTCAAGTATAAAATATAAGATTAGTTTAACCACCCATGTAAACAACCAGCAACTAACAAGCCTGTTTTATTTACTCCAAGTTGAGCTCGATAATAATAATTCCAAGCTTACCTTAGTATTGCTAACCCCATAAAAATTCAAAGCCCATTTAAAATGGCACTAATAATGATAATAATGGTTATAATGATGATCCGACCAACCGAACAAGCGAAATAAAATGCGAATCTTGTAACTTCTCGTTTCCTTTTTTATTTTACGATTTTTATCGTCTTATCCTCTTCTTGTGATGGTGGTTTCCTTTTTATGGTGTCATGTGTAATGGTGAGTATGATGACGATCAGCACAGCATGATCAATGAAAGATGGAAGAAGGAGATAAATGATGGGAACACCAAAACGGTTCAAATTACTAGCTGGTATTTTCAAACAAGATTTATACAGATTGAAATGGAATGAGAAACAATGAAACAACAAAAGTCGAGGAGATTGCTTTTTTTCTGCTACGCCTAAAATTGTCATGAAATCACATACATCAAATCAAAATCACATAGTCATGAAGTCATGGACAGTTGAATCTAATGCATTTCCTTTCTTTAAAGAGAAAACATGACAACTTCAATAAACATCTCGTACAAAATGCAGTCGGTTTCGTAATGTTTCTCTCTTTCGCTATAAATAAGGGAGTCTACTTTTGGTTTCTGCACATGGGCATGAAAAATCTTCATATTTAATCTGCTGGTTTGAGAGTGAAAATGATCCGAGTTGAGTAGATATTTATCGTGTAATAAATACTATTATCATTACCTTGTTCATTGCAATTTTGATATTTACGAACCCAAGATTTTTAAGCCAAAGTGGAAAAATAAAAGGCTTTTCATATATCAAGCATAGTAAGGTCGTTAACGGATTTGCATTTTTAACAGGCGAGTGTGTAAAAGGGTGCTATATCGCTTATTACCATGCTTTTTAAATCTTATCGCAGGGGACTTGTGTACACGAAAACAGAGTGGTAATAAATATGATAAAATACAAAAGGAAGTCGTGTGCCTCTCGGTTAAAATAATGAAATGCATATCTAAAGGATTTTCAAAACTGTTTAAAAAATAAGTGTTTTTCTCAACCTTGATTTTAAGTTTAGGATTCTGCATTTCTAATCGTTTACATGCGGTCGGAACATTTGAATGCGGCGTTCAGCAGACAGCCGAAAAATAATAATATTATTTATTACAATGTACCTCTCTTTGTCGTTGGTTTGTTGTGGGATTAAGCACATTGCTAGTAAATATTGTTATTATTACTGTTATGATTATTATCAGTATATGTATCTAGACACATACGATTGTAATTCAAAGCTCATAAGCAAACACGCCAAGTTACATTTTTTCATAAGTAAACTGTAAAGAATATTACAATTTTATTGTATTGTACCTTTATTTTTCTTGCTATTTTTCTTCGATTCCTTCCCACTCCGTTTGGAGTTGGATGCTGAAGATGACGAATTCTCTTCTGTATGACTCCCCATTGCATATTATTATATACTTCAAAGAATATGAATAAGGCAAGGATAAGGATCTCGTTTCAAGTACTCGTTGAATACAGTAGAGCACTAAATCTACACTTCTTAATCACAAAAATACACTCGGGTGCCTTTACTTTCCTCAAAGCATAAAAATAATAATGACGAGTAGTATCTCACTTCACTAACTTTAAAAGCGCAGCAGTCTCAACCATGTCTTTCATTTTTGCATAATTATTATCCCACTTGTCTGTCGTTCTTGATGAATCTGATTCAGCATGATTAACAAAACGCACAAGCGCCTTTGACACCGGTGTTACTGAAGCAAATGTTCGTGGTTGTTGTAACTTGTAAATAAAAGCAAGATGGTGATGTTGATCATGTTCCTTATTCTGGTCCGTCACAAAAAACATTATCATCGGTCAAAAGAACATGCCACAGTTCAAGTTAGAGTGACAATGATGATGATGCATAACGAGACGCAAAAGGTATGCGCAGTATTTATTCTTTAAGCATGTGAATCTATTTCGTCTTTTCTCTCGGATATATTTTGTTCTTTGCCTACAAATACAATAATTTTACACCCTGTCGAGAATGAGGAGTCCCAAAACAAGCACAACCGACGAAACAATATTTTTTAAAACAAGTTAAACAATCCAACTCACTGGCACACTCGTGATTTTGAAGCCATAAATGACGCCCACACACAGAGAGACACAATATTCAAATTTGTGGTGACGATGAAGATGATGCAGACAAAACTGCATTTCAAATGAGAACAAAAACATTAGCCGACGAGCCGACCACACCATCAAAGTAAGTAATGTAGCTTAAATGCGCTCCAATTTTCTTCTATTGTAAATTTGCTCTTTAAATAAATTCTTCGCTTTAGCAAACGTTTCGCATAATCTTTTCACAACAAAATCTTACTTTTGCTATTCGTCTTAATTCTGAAGAAGTGTTGCAGAGAAAATGAATAATTAATAATTGGTTATTTGCTTGACCAAGATTTTCTCATATATTAATTCCAATAAATTTTATTTTTCATAGTCAAAGAAAATCGGAAGATTTCAACACGCCGTGAAAATATATGTAATATTTTTTTCTTTCCTAAATACTTTAGATTGTTTGTCAGTTAGTTGCAATGTTATAATTGGACTCTAACTATTCACCCATAACTAAACGAGTCTTTTAAAATCGTAAGGCGAACGAGACGACGCGTAAAAGTTATATTAAATATTTCACATGTATCAGCTAATTATCGTCTGAGCTCCAGACATCCGATTTGAAAGGGCTTGTTAACGTAATATTTACTAGCACAACGTTTTGGTTTTGTTTTGTATCCGCAATAAACAATACTGCTTATTGTGCTTATGATGAATATAATTATGATTTGTTCAATTTGTTCAAAGAATCGGTTGGTCGTGGTTGTTACGTTGCCTTATTACAGTTTATGTTGGTACAATATAGTGACAAAGCGGAATTTCCTGAACATCTCGAGAAGCAATTAAGAGGAAGAGGTCGTCCAACGTTTAGCACCAAGGCAAGCTTTGCCGTTTATCTTCAAAGATTTTTCAATGAAAACGGTGTTGTTAAAGTTGTACTTTTTGAAATTATAGATGAAAAGTGCATTCTTGAGTCAATTTTTTGATTAAATTAGCAGTAAAAAGCTCATCTACACACGACCTCACTATTATTCTTGCCTAGGAAGACTTGTTGAGCTTTGGAATAAAACTCTAACTCTGTCAACACTAATTTTCGCTACATGAGCAAGATATAAATATAATATTGGTCCGACGATCAAGGTCTCGCTTGACTCTCAGAAGATAAATTTTTGATGGTGCTGCGGTGGATTTAAATTAAAGGAAAATACAAACTTTAAAACAACGAAAGGATTCTTATTTTTGTTGGCACATAACAACTTGAAGTTTACAAAACACGTGGGCCCACGTAAGGTAATAGACAAGTAATAAAATTAGAATAATGAGAATGCTGCTCTCATGTTTGCAGAACAAGAAACATCCCATACATTGAGATACCGCAGTTAGTCTCATGGGCCGAGTCGAAACAAATTATTATATTGCAAATCGAATAAAACCTGGTTGACGACAATCATTTGTTTTTATTCCAAAAGATTACAACAAATTGAATAAAACCTGGTTGACGACAATCATTTGTTTTTATTCCAAAAGGGACATTTAATGAATTTTCTTGCAATCAAATTTTAAGTAGGTATATCCGCCGTACGTAAATACGTCATTTCTTTCTTATGATACACAGCAACGGATTCCAAGTTCTACTTCGTTGCAAAATTTTGCTTGAGATATTTAGTATTTTCGTGGGATGATTTGACCGTCAAAAATACTTTACTTCTCGGAAGAATACCGCTTCTTGACTGCTGAGTGCTTGCTGAGTTAAATGTAAAACTGAATGCAGCAAGGAAAAGAAAAAATCTTTCATTCGTTTTGGAAAGGATTGCACTCGAAAGCAATTTATGCATGTATAAAACGGAAAACACGGCTACAGGAACGATGAGTGTGCATCTGAGTGAGACCAATTCTTTTGAATATTCAGTTACAAAAATAGCGTGATATACTGTAACATAACAGTAGAACAAATACAAAATACGTGTTTGGCAATGTCGGCAAAGAAAAAGCTGCACTATAATGCTCCACGGGATTCCAATGACTTGCCGTTGTTATCTACTCAACATGCACAGTTCGGAAATAATACGAAATGCATTCTAAAATTTCTTGGTGGACCGAGACGAGATTTCCAATATTTTCTTGATGTGGCACTTTTTCATTAAGATTCGTCACGATTTGAGAATGACGGTGACTGATGACATCATCGTTGTGATTTATACGCAAATTGTGCACAGTTCTGCAGTTCTGCACTGCTCTGCAACTTAATGAACAAAAAGCTTTTGTAATGTCGGAGTTGGTTGTTGATAGTTGAAAGACGATACAATAACTATTGTACAGGCATTGTAAGGAAAGTCCTGTACCGTTTCAGAATCCGTGCAACATTTACTGCAGAATATTATAATGATGGTAAAATCATTTCCTCTTTAATACTTACAATCTTCGATCTTGTAGACGATTTCGGGTTCCGTTCAATTTATTGTTCATTCATTTTTCATGTTTAATTATTTTCACTTGAAAGTAGAATTTGGTCATTACGAAAGCTGTGAATTTCATTTGAACAGGTAACAGGTAATGTTCCATCAATTTCAATAATTCATTTTAGGGGATGATTTTGTGTTTTATAGTCAAGTTTTAGTTTTATGATTCAACCACATGTAAAATTGATAAAGATTCTAGCTTTTTAATAATACGCAATTTCCACATTGAAAAGCATATAATAGAGGATCATTAAACACATCAAAATATTCATAGGTGAGGTCGTCATACTGTTTATCTATAAACAAGATTCAGCATTCTGGTCAGTGATTGTTGCAATTTCAAATATCTATAATATCTTAAGAAAAAACTTCATCTGCACTGAATATTGTTGTTATTAACAAAAAAAGAACACGAATGAAAAGATAAAAACCAAGTCCAGCTACAGCCACTTTTCTGTTTCTGATTATACACAGGTTTTTAAGTCGATGTTACACACATTGTTAATCGATCAATTCCAAAAAAATTCTTTTCACTTAAATGGATTTAGGCACAACTTATGACCGTCCACTTCTCTTGCTTTCCTATTATTTATTTTCATTTCATTCAAGCGAATCGATGATGAATGATACACAAAATCACTTTTCCTTTCCTTAAATTTAATCACTTTTCACAATCCTGTTTTTAAGATCTTAAAACGGAAAAGTGAAATGAATGAAATAAATGAACAAATGAGATGAGATTCTATCTAATTACAAGATATAGCCCCACCAGTAAAAGCAACAGACAAATATTCACTTTGTGTCACAGAACACCGCAAACAAGATTGTCAATAAAGACAAAGACAGTTTGATTAAATTGTAATTCCTCAATGTTCAGCAGCACCTCAAAACTGGTAGTTTAAATACCAGACGCAGGTAAGACACAATGAAGGCACCTGTTGAGTTCTTCTTATATGCTTCTATTTTTATGAAAGTTGAAGAAGAATAAAAGTTACAATTACTGTCGTTAACTAAACAACCCCAATCCAATCAATTGAATTATTTAAGATAAGTATTCGTCATTGATTCGCAACCTCTATGATCAACGAGGACGACTAATTGTCTGTGTGTGACAATATTGTTACTGGCAATTTTTACAACTAAATCTGCAACAAAAGTTGTTTATTATTTTTACTGTTTGTAGTATTAACAAGTAAAAGTCAACAACACTTTTTATTTTTACATTTTTTTGCTTCTGCATAATATGAAGAAACAAGAATTATTCACCTATCCACGAGAATACAGAAAAGTGCACTGACAAGCCTGTCTAGTTTAAGTAGTTCTTCCAACTCTTCGTCGCCTCCACTCGCTCAACGTGAACATGAGAAGGGAGAGGAGAGAGAGAATAAAAAATTCATGCCTGCGTGTGAATCTTTATTCTAACAACTGTGAGAGTAAGATGAGTTCGAGTATGAAGTCTCTTTCTGAAAGTAATACGATTACGTGTTAGACAACTATTGCAAAATGTGCACATGTACATAGAGATTTTAAATACATGCAGTATGCATGCCTACCTTGTAGTACAGGATTACAAACGTGAATGCTGCGGAATGAGTAACATTCGACAATAAATGTGTCTGGGGAGGCTGAAAAGTTCAGCTCACGAAAAAATCCAACTTATTATAATGTTTTGTAATGTTGAAGAAGACTAGTCACATTAAACATGGTGGATAATATGCTGTTACTTGAACCAAGGAATGAAACGATTCGACAATATTTTTTTGGCAAACGCTCAGCGTCACAGGCCAAAGAAGAAGGAAACGAAAAGAGAAGTAACAGTAAGTACCTAAGAGTGATCTCCGTCGTCTTCTTCGCCAATGCATTTGAAATGCGACGAGTTGAAAAGGAAAGGAACATGATTTAAAAGGGAACCCAGTGACTGTATGCATATTAATATTGTTACGATGAGATTCATATCACAATCTAAAATAAAGCAAATGTACCTATGCTTAAACTACCGACTATCGTCTGTGCTTCATCGTCAAGATTCAAGTCATCAGTGCATCATTGGGAGTCAAGGTACAAAAAGAAGGAATGCTTTTGTGTTTTCTATGCAGGGAGGGAGATCATTATTATTATTATTATTGAAGAAGAGCCATTATCATCACCGTCGTAAAAAATGAGAGGTGTGCGCTGCACCATTGTATATTGTGGTGGATGCACTCTGTGTGCATGAGCACATCGGTTATAAATTCTCATGTTGATTGATACTAAGAGAAAGAGTGCAGAAGACGACGAAACAAAAAAGAAGATTCGCAGCAGACCACGTTTATTTACCCCTTCTTCTCGTTCATTTCATCTCATCGCCAGGATCGTCTTTATCCACATCACATAATTTAAAGGAAATCTCACTTCACTTGAGAAAATGAAAGAAAGAAAGGAATTCTTTCTTTGGTGTTTGTGTTGCGTCTATTGTACTCTCGAAATAATGACAACAAGGGGCTCAAGCATCATCACATCTTGCAGCTATCATCAATTCTCAGACCTAATTCAGTTCGAATACGAGGGAGTTTCACTGAATCCACCATCGATGTTCAAGACACTTTCAAATGTACTGTATCCATGCATCTACAAATCCTGTTGTAAACTTTGTAAACACTTCGATAATAAAAAAAGTTGTTTGAATGAGATGAAGAGATGTGATGAGTAAAATAAAAAAGAAGGCACTTCCGTGCTTCAAGGAGACTCAAACCCACTAATCCTGCATTGGAACAATTTTATAAATTTAGATGCACACTTTGTTCAATACATCATAACATTCCTCCTTGCTATACTTTCCTTTCGTAATGAAATGAAAGAATTTTCGTTAAGGGATTGAAAGACATGGTCCAGAATCACGCTATTCTTTTGGTTTAAAAAATCCTTGCAAGGCATTATTTTACAGAAGTCTGGACTGGAGTGTCATTAATATCAAGATACAATCACATTACAATTTTATGTATTTAGTCGTAGTCCCACATTGTTGAAAATGGTAATGCAAACAGCGCGTCTACTTATTTTAAGATTATTGGAGTCGTAAACTGAAGGGGCGGATGTATGAGTGAATATATTAATAAAAGTAAAACATCAACCTTTTTATTAAAGGTAAAATAGTGTGTGTGACTCTTAACTCATCACGTTTTCTTGAAACGGCAAGACACTTTCGGAATGGCTTATCAAGATTCTCATTTTTCACCGTACAAAATTTGAATTTTATTTCAACTTCTACATACGAAGTTGCCACTACAGGCAAAGGAAAAATTACTTACCATGATAAGTTATGCCGATGAATTTTAGTGGAAAGACTTGAAGTTTGAGGAGAGCACTTCTCATCTTTCAAGTGCATGATTTTTAAAAAAACCAGGTGACATTCATTCAAAGGTTATAAAAAACTTTATTCTAACAGCAGTTGAGAAATATGCTTCACGCCATCACATCTAATCCCATTTCTATATATACCTGAGTTTTGCTTGCTTTCATGAACGCTGACATTGAAATTTTCTACGCTGTGTAACTTTAACTTATTGTCTCGTGATTTTCGTTAACCACAAAGCGTGCTCCGCTACAAAAAGTAGACGTATCTACTTTGATGCTGGGAGAGAAATTGGTAACTCAGAGTTAAATTCTTTACCTTACGATTGACAGAGCGGTTCGAATCATTGAAAAGGTAAACGAGACAGAGAGGAGAATTTGAGCAGGGAGTAATTGGACAGACACGTCCTTTTCCAATAAAAGAAGGAAAGTAAAACAGAAACAAGACTTGCTTTTGGACCATTGCTACATTCAACTGCTGAGCGGTATCAGTCTGATACTATCAGATGAAATCAGAAATGAAAACATCACATCACACTGGGTTCATGATAGTACGTCATGTTAAGCTCACATGAAGTTTTACCCTCGTGTGTACCACTTATTTCATTTCATTCAAATTTATTACACAGATGCCTGTACAAATGTATTTATGCATATGCGTAGGTTTACATTTTTTCATTTCTAACATTTTATACATCACGTTTTTCATCCCTATCTTCGGTTCTCTCCACACTTTTTGCCCTTTCCTTTCTCTTTTCTTTGCATCGAGATTAGCATAACATTTGACAAGAGTAGGGAAAGAAATAAAAATTTTCCACCAACACAACTGTTCAGACAAACAAGCTACTTTGAAATTAACACATTTATGTATTTATTCAAGCTACGACGGGAAAATTGTTGCATGCAAAACCTGTGAATACATTCTGCTCACATGCAGGCTAGTAAATAAAAAATCCAAGCCGGAAAATGAGCTTATCAAAGTTTTATCAATTTATTATGTTTCTGATATTGGTTGCACACATGTAAACGCAACGAACAAAAATAAGTTTGAGTTGGTCTTACCTCTGGTCCTTGCTTGTTTCTTATATTAACGGAAGTTGAACTCTTTCTTGGAATTTGTTGTAGTGGTGAAAGGTTTAGCTCTTGTTTTGAAGGCACGTAGAATATTTTACGATACTTTTGGTTTTGTAGGTATTACACGTGCATTGAAATACAAACACTACCTAATACAGCGACTATCTGCCGTAGATTGGATTTTCCTTTGGATTATCTATTCCGTTCGTTTTATATCTGCTTAAAATAAAATAAGATTTTCTTCCTTGACTTCATTTGAAGGTTGGGCACATCACATTGCTTGGAATTAGTACACTTGCTCTTGAAAACCAAGGAATTCTACATGTTTTTGTCACATATCAAGCAGTTGAGCCTTAAGTTGGACTATTTGCAAGCTGGCAATGAACTGAGGTGAGTTTTAAGAAAACCGATGGACTAATCAAAACTCATTCAAGTACACCCACAAAAATCCAACGGATCTTTCAGAAAGGACAACAGCAGACAGTGACATTGAACTAAAACTTGAAAGGTACCTTCTTTTGTTTCCCTTTCTTCTTTTCTTCCCAAAGGGAAATTTGAAGGTGACTAAATTTGGAGTCTTATTTTAAAGCAAAATTTACCATTTGCTTTAAAATAGGGAAATTCCTTCTGGAACGGATGCTGAAAGAGAGTATCTCGTCTTATTAGTAAACATTTATGATGATAGGTAATAATTTCAAACTCGTCCCTCTTCCCTTTTCACCATTTATATATAGTAGTTTATTTGTATGCATGAAAAGATTTTTGTTCAGCTTTGGTTGAGTGTTAGAGTTCCTGACAAAACTCTATAAGCACACAGACTTATTCATCAAACTTCTCTTCACTTATTAATATTTTGTGGCGAACTTATTGCAAAATGCATCTAACCATTTTAAGAATGTCATAACGTGAGGCGGACGCCAATAAAAGCGGAAAAGGAAATGAGGAGGGAAAATAATTCTGGGAAGACACAAAACTGATATTTGCATACATCGTGAAACAACTTTAAAGGAATTATTTATTCACTTCACACAAGAGCAACTCGCCGTATTGCTGTACTTTATTAAAAGTTACTTATGTGAATCAATATTCAATATATGACTGCCAATAAATTAGTACTTTAAGCGTGAAAGCATCACCGTTGTCGATTGTCGACAAGATATGTATAGGGGTAGGCGATGATGTAATACATTGATATTAATCTTTGTCAATGCTTTACAGGGTCAACTTTTGTAACCATACTCGATAAACCGAACTGTAAAATAATTTTTAGACGTTCTTGTCTTAATAAAAGTTATTCATTTTCTTTTCGTATTGCGCATGAAAATCATTCAATTTACGACTTTCTTGGTCACACAATGCGTTCAAGTAAGATCTGCTGGATCCTTTAAATTTAAAGAACACAAGAAATGTAACAAACCAGATTTTTGATTACGCAATCCAAAACGTTGGACCATTTTGGTTTTCTAAATATGATTTACGCGCACAACTAACAGATTCCTTTTTACGATTGATTTGGTAGAACATCCAAACTCAAATCTGTGTGGCGATTGTAGTAACCTTTTGCAGTTTTTCTTTCCTCAGAATTTCCAAGCGCAGACAATTAGAGAGCGAACAGAACGATTCATTAAGTTACCACAAAGAAACCACAACCAAAATCGGAGGTTAGACGATACAAAACGATTTACCTACATACTACCATACTTTTTTGTGTGTCATATAACTCACCAATTGACAAAAGATTAACTCCATCGCCAAGAACAATTGGACAACTTTTACTGCTACAGAAGAAAAGAGAAATAAAATTCAATCATCTATCTTTTACAACCAAGGTTTACGAAACAAGATTGGTGATGATGGAATAGTAATAAGGCATTGCAAATAAGCCTGTTCAATTCAAGGAATCTTTTCTACCATTCAGGAGTTTATGAAGCACTGGGTTATTTTGTTTTTTAGGAAAATCAAAATCAACACTTGAAAAACTGGAGCACAGCACAAATCTGCCAAGTCGCAATTGTCCGTCACAGTTTTGGTATTAGTAATTTAAGCTTACTGCAAACAAAGCGTTTTACTGGAACATGTGTGAGTTCTCTCTTCAGTTCTGTCTCCCTAATCACCAGGAAAGAGATTATTATTTTACAATGTGATACCCCGTTTCTGTTTAGGCCTCATACTTTCCTCCTTCCCGAGAAACTAAAACAGTCTTTTCATTCTCTTTTTCTATCAATGTTGTGAAATACTCCAAACAACGAAGGCAAGCAGACCACATGGTCATTTATACTTATTTGTCATGAACAAAGCATAAATGCATAGTTGTTGCTACACAGTGTTGACTCACGAACAAAACCATTTTGGGGAAGATAACACTTTTCTCTCCTCTCTCTCTCTCTCTCTCTCGGTGCTCTTCTAGCAGATGTGGCCGAATCGGGTGACCAACAAAAAATGAAGGTTCAAATCCATAAAAACCAGCTTGACTGGATTGGATCCGATATGACTGTTGACTTGACTGTGTCAATGGAATTTAAGAGGACGTGATGATGTGTTGAAGAGGGAGCCTACTATAAGCAAGGCATACTTTTCCCGTTGCTCAAATTATTATCAGTTTTTCAATTTGCTTGCGTGTAGACGTAGCAGAGGTGTTGTGCTTGTTACTTGATCTCTCTCAGCAGTAAGACTGGGAGCGACATACAAAATCCCAAAAGCTTTCTATACTTACTTTAGTTCATTGTATATTATGCGAATGCCGCATTTGGAAGGGGAACTTCATGGATAAATGCTACATGCTCTAAATACGAGCAATTTCCAAAAGAATAAACTAAAACCCCAGAAGGAGAGAACAACAACAAAAATACAATACAGAATTTGGTTAGTTACAGTCGGTCAGACTGGCTGCTTATTGCTTTGAGTTTCCTGTGATGTTTTATTCCTTTTCCGCTTTGTTGTTCTACTAAAAAGATTCAGTATGTCTCTGCGTTAGCTTCACTCAATCACTGTTTTTCCATTTCTAGGAATAACAAAGCCACGCATGTTTTACTCACAGTTGCAGGTTTTATGTGAGTCCTTCGTCCATATGCACCTTTTTCAGAAGACGTTACGGTGGAATGGCATGCCTAATATACATTAAGGAACACGCACCCAATGAGTAAAGGGAAGTTGGAACAAAAAACTCATACATTACATAGTACCTCAGCATGGATTTCAAATTTCATTCAGAGAAATCTGAAAATAAAAAGCTGTTCCTTAACTGCAATGTACTCCTATATTTGACCCATTCTCACATAGAAATTGGATTCGCTTCAAAATGAAGCAAACAGACATCCCACAAGGAGAGGAAATCGTGTAATGAAAATTGAAGAGTCGTAAAAAGGAAGAACTGAGCCTGGCTCTGGGACGGACGGCTAAAAGCAGAACATTGTTACTCTTAAGTTTGTTTGGTGCAACCTAGAACAGATACCGGCTTCCAGGAGTAGACATATCACGTATGTACATAAATCCATGTGTACGATAGTAATAACTGTTGTGCACAATTGTAGGTATATTAACTTTGTCTTTCACACTTCCCTTTTACGCACCCTCTGCACAAGCTGCTTTATTGCGCTCAACTCAGTGAATTAAAGCAATGAATTGTTATTACTAATTCGTCCTACACTAATTTCTCGGATGCATGCAGCATTCGTAGTATTGTATGTTGTTGCCGACTACTATAAACCTTCCAGAAGAGATAACAGAAGCGTACATATTCCAACATAAATACTCGGCGGCTCGTATTTGTTCATTTTCACTAGTTAACTGTTGACTGAGTTAAATGACATGAACACGCACGCATTTTTTATATGTATAGCTTAAACTTTAACGCATCTCTTGTCTTGCTAATGTTGTTCTGCTTTTATTATTCTCTCTCTGATTTAGATCGTCATTTGGATACTGTCAACAGCGCTGACAGATACGAAGCTTACAAGATGTCCTGCTCATATCCGGCTTTGTAATTTTTTTCAAGAAATGTATCAGAATTATGAATAAATGTTGAACGTTGAACCATACGACAAAGGTAAGAAAGCGCAGGTTTCATTTCCACAGCTGGTCCACTCATTAAGTAAACAACAGCAAAAACAATGTATGCAATTATCTGAAGCAAGCAGTCAATAAAATCCAAAAGAAACAAAAAATGTACCCATGTTCCATAAAGTTACTTCCATGGACTCCAGACTAGTTAATTTTGTATATATACTCAGGACATTTGTTATATCATAGTAGGATCTGAGCATGACCTTTCAAACAAAGAATTGAAATAATAGCAAAACTGGATTTCAGCCACCCCTTTTGGTTTTCACCCTCTACGTCAACATTGTGTCGTTTATATGCCTGTGAGTAAACCAAAATCAACAACAAAAAATAGCTTCCCCTTGAGTGACGGAAAAGTATTATGGAAAGGTCTCAGTAACATAAACAGAGCATCAATTTCAGTTTCTGTGAAGTTGCTCTCCTTTACTACGTGAATTATTTTTATTAGCTAATGGACGAACTCTTGTACGCTACGTGATACAGACAGCAGCAGAAATACATTCCTTGTTTGTTTGTCTAAAAAGCGGAAACGAAGTGTCTAACATTAGGTGCATTGCCTTTATCAAGTTGTTCTATTTGTTGTGATTTTTCTTCTGACGGTTTATCCAGCCACATTACGTAATTATAAGCAAAAAAAAGCAAATGCTTCCATGCTTCCGGAAGAAAAGCGTCATCGCTCCTCTGGCCCGTTTTCGTTCTCAGTCAGTCTGTTTTCACTCTCTTAACACTGATAATGTTAATACCAGCCGTGCATACATGCAAACATTATTCGTTACCTTCACAAATTATAGTCGTATTCAAAATAGTGAGATCAAAAAATACGTAGAATTCATTGTTGTTATATTTACTCCAGCTCTTAACATTTTGTGGTTTGCTCAAGTGTACCACATTCACATTCAGAAATAGATAGCAGTAAAAAAACAGATGTACTAAAAAACAAATGCACTTTGAGTGTTTCAGATCTCAGCATTCACTGCCAGTTCTATGCCACATATTTTACGCCTTATCAGCACGAGAGAATCTTTTCAAAAGATTCTCTTCAGTTGACGATGATGAATAAGTACAACTTGACTACTCCACCCTGCGCACTCTCCCGTTACCACTACATGCACGCTTCTAATACTTTGAAACGTGATGCAATTACCCAGGATGTGTATGGGAAATCCACTCCAAACTTTCATCTGCTGCATTTAATCTAGTTTCATTGTGTGAGTAGCTTTTAGCATTGTCTTCCCTCAATAATGATAATGACGGCACATCGCATCGTTGTATTTTTTCACATTACCATTACATGTGAATGGAGCAACCCTTCAGACTTTTACTTTCAACGAGAATCACACATGTTTTTGTGTTTACTCAATAAACTTGAAGGGGGTTGGGTCAGACAAAGCACAACAGTTCGATCATTCTATCAAAAATTCGGTAGCATCAATTTAGTAAGATGATCATCAAGTGGCATGACATGGAAAAACTTTATTGTAACCATTTCATTGTCATCCCCCACCCAGAACTTCATTTTACTGAATTTTACGTATATTCACAAAGTAAACATAAATAGTAGAATGACAATCATGATGTTTCTCAATAGAGAAAAAGGAAGGAGTTTCTCAAATCTAGAATTGAGAGAGAATGACTCAACAAGCAACTGTCACAGAAATAAGTGACATTATTATACTTTTTGGTAGTGACATGTGAGAACGTTTGCCGAACAGTTGCCACTACATATTAGAATCACAACCTTGGTGATGATTATGAATTTCAAGCTGGAACACGGTGGCAAACAGCGATATAGATTTCGAAAAGACGTATGCAGCACAGGGCGGACTAATTATTCATCCTGAGCAAAATAAGGAAGGGTAATATTGACCAGATAAATACATTAGCGAAACGAAAAGAGACTAAGATTTTGAACCTGTGAAAACTTCCGCCTCAGCACAACACAAAGACTTTTTTTAAAATCATACATCATGGAGTGCATCATGTATGAAGCTCAAGCCCCTCTTACACAAAGAAAAAATATTTTCAACGGAGATTCATGGAAGTACACATTATTTAGTCGCAAGAACAGATTTTGTCAGGTATTTACTAAAAACTTATTGAGACCCCAAATATATTGTAAATTTTCTAAACAGTGTAAAAACCGTGTTATGATTTATAATGAAGATATGAAAGAGATGTAATGACGTAAATTAATATTGTCGTAATAGTGTCAAATAAATAAATGATTTTCCGTTTATAATTTCAAAGAATTTTCGACCTACCTCTTATCAAGTTCACTACTTCCGTGTGGTTCATGTGCTCCACAAGTGTTCCATTGACCTATAAACAAGTACACGACATTTGAACATTATGATAAAAAATGGCAAGTCTAAACACACCTTGCTGATTACATTGCAATAGAAAGTACTATAAATATTTTCTACATCACACTTATTTCACTTTCACTTAAAGTTTTAGAAAGATTTTGTAATAATATTAAATTCCTACATGATAGAAATGACACCCTCATACGACTGATATAAGAAGGTATGTTAATTATCCACATGAGTGTCAATATTATATTACCAATTTTACACTTAAATTTCTTGTCAGATAAAATTTCAAATTTTTCACCCTTTTTTATGTTTTAAGGTTCATTCACAATTTTGTAAGTCAGCTTACTTTGACAATGATGTCTCCTTCTCGAATTCCAGCACGGTCGGCCGCCCCATCTGTATAGAATAAATATAAATTTATTTGTTAAGTATCAATATGAAATATCAAAACTAGAGTTCTGCTCAAATGCTTGACAAGAAGCAAATAAGAATGTTTGTTAATATCGTCGAAAGTGCGTTGACTATAAGAATCATTTTTTCTTTCTTTAATATGACAAAAAAGTCTAATACATTATAATAAATATATCTAAATTATAATCTAAATGACTACATGTTCTAAAGCACTTGCCTTTTTTAATTGTTTGCACTTGTACAGGGTTATCGCCTGAAACGGTAAGGCCATACCCATTATTGTCCCGTTGAACAATAATAGCACGTGTATTCCACACTACGGAGTCCATCTAAATTTTAAATTTGCATATAGATTAATGCAGTTTATGTTACTTAAACATTTCGAAGGAAAATTTACTCTTCTATGTACCTTAACTCATCAGTAGCCCCTGTAAAGGGACTTATCCCGAACTCCAGCAACACTGTCGCGTCAAGATAGTTTTTTTTTTTTTTTTTTTGAGTTTTACACTTTTATCTGACCTCAGTCATAAAAATTACACTGGCACTTTTGAAATCGCATACTGAGGCGTATCAAAATTATTTTATTAATCCTTTGTATACACATGTACACAAAATGTTAATTCATATACATGAAATGTTTGTTTCACTTTACTTTCACTGCACATAATGCATCACTAAATTTCAAAATCTTTAAATATTAAGGCTCGGAGTGCACAACCATTTATTTTAAATTAATAGTAGTATGTGTTTAACGTGGTTTACTTCCCCAAAAACTTCGTAGAACACAAAATAATAAATAAAGAAAATTGGTGGAAAAGCTCTTTATTCCAATGTTCCCAGCCTCACTTGTTGAATGTGAACAAGTGAGCATATGAGAGGGGAGCACATTAAAGACTAAAAGGTATTATACACACATAAAAGTATATCACATCACAAAAAATACACACGTATATCGTCACCATGATCATCGTTTTCAATCCTCAGCAGCAGCGTGAATGTGAATACCTTGGATAAATGGAGATTGGATGATATGGATTATCATAAGAAGTAAATTCATAAGAAATAAAATGCCAAAGTCCGTCCGTAACCTTCATTCTTGGACATTCTTGGCTAAATGAATTTTGTCAGGGGCTTTTTGTGTTTGCATATGGTTTTCCTTGTGAGAATAAGTTTGAAAATGAATTTAGATGATTTATCGATGGAATTTGCTTAAAATTTCACTTTTAGTCTTCTAAAAGAGGGACTTTCCAATTGATTCTTTATACATTACCTTACTATAATGTGAGATGTGATAAATCATATTGGGCGATGTATGCATTTGCTATTTGCTCAAAATTCTACAACTTGTCCATATTACATCCCCAGTGGGGATTCCCCACAGGCGAAGCGTTGGGCTCTAATTATTTACCATTACCATGTAGAAACGAACGTGTGTACTTACTTACAACTTACAATGCTATAATGTCAAAGAATAGGAGTGTATAGTATATAGCCTCATGCAACCCTTTTAGAACACTGAAAATGTACACATGCTTACATGCTTGCATGCATATGTCATGGCATATAATAAATATACAATGCATATTACATACTATATTATATATTATATATAATATATATGCTAATTCGGTAACGTTTCTTTGGATAGATCTCGACAGACAAGAAATTGAATATCATGATTTTGATTATTATTAATATACCTACCTAATTCAATCAATTGTCTTTTAAAACTAGTCATTTGGTATGTCAAAATGATAGAAATTTGGCGCAAATTAGCGATATTTGATTATATGTATTTTAAAAATTTCCTCCAACTACATATTTCAAAATCATTTAAAAAAATAAAGCATTTATGTTAGAAATACAACAAAGATTTAAAAATCGGATAACGTATGTATATCTTTGTCTAATTCTAATTCTAGCAATTTTGGTATATCATAAGACAGATTTGAGTTAGTAATTAACACCTCCCTAACATATCCATCGTTCATAATCTACAAATCATAAGCCACCGTTTCCATTGTATAATACTAGTACTGTTGCGAAAAGTTTCAGTCAGTCATGCAAATGTCATTGTGCAGTTGGCGTGTTAGTTATAGTCTTAACTCATATACTTATCAGGGTCATCACGCTGTGCTGCTGCTAGCTGCATGTGGATGGAAAATAATCAGAAACCTTCTTTATACATGTGGATATCTGCAGACTGTAGTAACATGGAAAACTTTCAGACTAAAAGAAAAGCATAATTAAGCGAAAGTAGGTGAAATTGAAGCATGGGGAAGGTAGGGAACCCGCCTGACTGAACCATCCTGAAGCAACCACTAGTCAATAGGAACAGGAAGCATGGAAGCTTGGTATATAATGTACACTGCAGGTCTCGGTTTTCTCTATTATCATTTCATCATTCCTCCAAGTCACATCACATCCAGTCACATCGTTATATTCACGTAGCGCATCTAAACTTTTTCTGGATGCAGTTTCTAGTATTTCTGTATTATTTTTAAGTAAGTTCGAGTGTCTACGAGTTGACAAAATTAAGTCGTGAATTTTGATTTCGAATTTTGATTCCAAATTCTTATATTTATCAGTAAGCCTGTTATCAATACATGTGGTAAATTTTCCAGGAATTACATAAAAAATGTCAACACGTGGAAAACATGGTCCTTTAATCGGGGCGTTGGACCAAGGAACAAGCTCTACTCGGTTTCTGGTAAGCATTGATTATGCTTTGCAGTTGTCCTTAGAATCAATATAAAATAAAAACCAAAAGTTCAAAATCTAAAGCTAAAGGAATGGTGAAAAGAAAAAAACATTTGCCAAGCGCCCTTAGTACGAGTAATGGCAGATGTTTACGTAGAGTCTGTATTCTTTCCCCACAGGTATTTGCAGCAAAAAGTGCTGAACTGTTGACATACCATCAAATTGAGATCCCTCGTCACTGTCCAAAAGAGGTATTTAAGCTACTGATATTGTTAAGATGTGTGTTTTTACTTTCTCTATTGACTTGTATCTATACTCGTCTGTTTACAAAAACATCAGAACCTAAGTCTTAGTGTGTTATACAACAACAGTTCCTTAATGGAAGATTGGACTCGTTGAGACACTAGACATCAAACCGAAAATGTACTAATTCCACCACTTTCACGAAATAGAAATTGGTCTAGTTAGTACTAATCATTGGGATTGGGATTGCTACCTCTCAAGTAGAGAGGGGCCTTCATATATCTACATACAACCTTAATGGAAGATTGGACTCGTTGAGACACTAGACATCAAACCGAAAATGTACTAATTCCACCACTTTCACGAAATATAAATTGGTCTAGTACTAATTATTGGGATTGCTACCTCTCAAGTGGAGAGAGGCCTTCATATATCTACCGGGAGGGGAAAGCATAGATGTGGATAATTCAAATGTTCTTACGCAAAGCACTTGTTTCTTTCCATTTTTAAGAAATTAGATATCCACTCATTTGCTTACATAAATTTGAATATTCCATACCAAAGCTCCTCTCGGCTACGTAGTAATGTATGAAGGTCCTTGCCACTTGAGTTAAACTTCCATTGATTCGTACACGCGCACGTCAAAATCGTCAAATCGTGAGATGTGAACAATGAGACAATTAACACATTTTTGAATTATTACATAATAATAACTGATTATGTTGTTTTTGTTCCACGAAACCAGGAAAGCATAATATTTTTATATTCATTTTTTATCACAAAGGGATGGGTGGAACAGGATGCCAGACTGCTCTTCAACTCTACTGTGACATGCATAGATAAAACTGTGGAGAATTTGCAGAAACTTGGCGTAGACCCCGCTGACATCAAAGCAATTGGCATTACAAATCAACGGGAAACAATTGTCGTATGGGATAAGCTGAGTGGAGAGCCACTATACAATGCTGTTGGTAAGAAGGAGCACAATTGAATGGAACATGAATGGGTGACTGGCAGCAAGCAACAAGAAAAAAATCGATTTTTGTTTGCCTGTTTGTATTTATACTTTTAACGAGCAATGAGGGAACCATAAGAAAAAATATTTATGTTTCGGTGCTTCCCGTTAGTGTGGCTGGACACAAGGACAGCGAATGAGGTTGATGAAATACTTTCGAACCCGAACAAAAAAGCTCAAGCGGAAAGAATCCGCAACTTATGCGGCCTCCCAATCAGTACTTACTTCAGCGCGTTAAAAATGAAATGGTTGCTGGAGAATGTTCCTGCCGTGAAGAGTGCTGTGGAGGAAAAGCGATGCCTTTTTGGCACTGTTGACTCCTGGTTAATTTGGGTAAATAAACCAAAGACACCTACTTAAGCTAAGCTTTATAAACCCACATCGTGCTTCCGAAACGTTAAAATGGATTTACATAGCACAACTCAATGGAAACTACGTATTGGAATTTAACTATCAAATGTGTATATTATTTTTACGACAAAGAACCTGACTGGAGGTAAATCTGGCGGCATTCACATTACGGATGTCACCAATGCATCCAGAACCATGCTGATGAATATTCATAGTTTAGAATGGGACTCGTATTTGTGCGAGTGAGTCTTTTCCTTTACTTTAAGGGTATTAACATTCCATTTACCAAAGTGCTAACTAGTAACTAGCAACTTTGATTCTGCAGCTACTTCAAAATTCCACAAAGC
>VYYJ01001951.1:0-25331 GCA_021029165.1 Cyphoderus albinus
TCAAAATGGTATATCACATAAGGCGCTAGCTCATGTCTTTGTCCTTGAATAAGGCCCCTCATTGCGACGTGTTTAACATGGTCGGGGTAGGACCTGAATACCAGTAATCACGCTCTAATAAATTCTGACGATATTTTGATAAAAACAACCAAAGTGTCGTTCTATGCATCTCAGACTGGGCTATTCGGGAAAAATACTAACAAGAATTTCCCACGAATGCCTTAGATTGGAATACCATCCTTTTGGGTAAAGTATAAAAGAAAAGAAAACTCTTACTGGTATTTGTTAGCCTCCATCCGAATGAACCCAAATTCACTAGATTTGTCTTCTCGCCAACGCACCAAATCTGCATTCACTTCGGCTAATACAAAGGGAACGTCGTAGGCATATCCAACTCTGCCCTTGCGGACAGCTTCTAAAGACGCGGGTCCACACTGGTAAACCCCTGACATAGATAAGAAAAAAGAGAAAAAATAAAAGAAAGAGAAAGGAAAAAGAAGCGAATAGAAAACGGAGAAAGTTGCGAAATGAGATGAGATATACATATCTATACAATAAATAAGCAAAGTCTATGCATATGCATAATGCAAAGGATGGTTTAGTTTTAGTCTATTCAGTGAGGCGAGTGAATGTTGGGCTTACGACATTTTGAGATCATTATTCATCACAAAAAGTTTGATAAATGGAGTTCAGTCACTCTTTTACGAACTGGCATGTTATGCTAGGTTATATTATCCAAATTCCAAGTAAGTTTAGGTTGGTGAAAGGCCGCATCGGGAAGACAATAAAAATGGACAGTAAAAGTAAAAGTGTAGCCTTTCACTCTCTTTTATGCTCCTAATAACACCACTTTCTAAAGTAAGCACTTTCCCTTCTTTCATAATCCCTTTTCATGTCTTTTTATTTTCCTTTTTATGCAGAATAACGAAATGGCTATAAAAACTGACCTGTCAAAACTTTTTTATTTTCAAAATTGCCAGCAGGCCAATACCTTCAAATATTGTTATGCAAGAGAAATTGTTAGGTAAAACAATATTTTAAATATCCACACTGTTCAATATTTTTGCAATAAAGTCAAATTTTGAAATGATAAGGTATCAATTGGTAAGGCTGTAGTTTTTCATAAAAAAGAATATCCACCATGTCAGAATTGGCAAAAACTTGGATCAAAGGTAGGATAAACACGTGGAAAATAATTTGCATGTCAAAAGAAATGGGTTGCAAAATAAACTTTACAGTTCTTGGAACCCATTGTGAAAGCGCGATATCATTTTTATAGAGTTAAAATATTCCAACCTTTAACGGTTGCGTAGATCTCCTCTTTACTGCGGCTTAGGACTGCAGTGACATTTAAATTCACTTCTTTGTGGCAAAAAAACCATGACCTGTTCGTTTGATATTGCGTTCAGATTCTTCGTCCTTGTAAAATAATTGATCTTCCGTGAGTGAGTGGAGTGAACTTATATTGCGCATTTTTGGCAATCATTTGATTCGTGGAAATCCTTGAGTTTAAATTTTATATGCGAAATTCACCTGAGTTGACTGAATCATTTTTCTGTTTCGTTTGCAAACACTGCGCTCCACGAATTTAGAGTTTCTCTGACAGATCCATTTCTTTGAGTTTTCAAGGTGACCTACCCACAGACATAGAAACAGGAAATGTCTTCACTAAGACGGTTTCCTAATCCGAATTTTATCTTAAGTAAGAGGGGTAACCTACATATGTCAAAATTTAAGTTTGATCTTAAAAATTTTGACTGCCAGGGGATTACCATTAGGAGAAATGAAATGTAAGACATTTTTGTGGACAAGAAAAGATGACGAGTGCTTTTTACTTTCAACAACCTCAACTCTAAACGATTCCTGTTTGTTATGTGGATATGTACATATTTTGCTCTAGGGTTAAGCATCTTGTCAGAACTTGCGACATCAAATGCGGGATTACTTAACTCTTATCCATTTCTGCTTACCTCTACCTCTATGTACCTCTCCACCATTTCCTTTTTATTTCGACGAATTCACTTACCATCACTTGTTTCCTGTGGAGTGGCATCAATCGCTGAAATATTCAAGGAAACGACTTACAAACACGCTTCATGAGGATGATTTTTTCATGCATCAAAGGAAAATCTTATCATGTTGTTGTCGTGTGTGACACAGTCACATGTATGTGGGATGAAACGTGAACATGAAGCTTTTTATCTGCTTTTTTTCTCCATTTCTTAAGCACGTACCTTGCCATCCACCATAGCCCTTAGGTAAATCCGGTCGAGCAAAAAATACATCGTTCCACACATGAAAATTCCAAATGGAATCTTTAGAACCCCGGGGATTGTGCGGATCATAGTCGATTTCATTATTGCTTTCGTCAAAGTATCGGTCAATCGTCAGCGTTCCGTTCGCATCATGAGCGGACACAAGATTTGAGACTACTCGACAAGGAATCCCAATTGCTCTGCAAACTACGAAATTGAACAGGTTAAATAATGTACATTTGCACTACATTACATTTCATTTCATTCAACCTTTATTGCTACCTGTAGCTTTTTCTAAGTAAAAATAGTATGAATTCAATCTGATGTGAGTCGCATTCACTTCACTTTCATTCGTGATAAATTACTTGCTACGCATTGTCTCCATTCTCACAAAATCACAAAAAAGATTGAATAAAGAAAGCTGTGCACAGCTGTGATTCTAAGAAGAAAATCCTACTGGGAAAAGTACGTTTTAGTTTGCATATTCAATGTGTCTAAAGAAAAATTTAAAAGGTGTGAAATTTTCCATGAAAATACACGTGCAAAAAATGAAAATTATAATAAAAATGATATTACTTTTATGATGGATCATTCTATGACAGAGTGTGAATGAACAGATCGAAGCGTCATACAGAGGATCGAAGTGTAATGAATGGGTGATGAAAATGAATTGTTAAGGAAGTTTAGTAAGAAAAATGGCAAAAAAGTAATATTGAGTAGGAGACAATCATTTTTTGTGTTATGCTATAGTGTTTGTGTACTAAAAGCTGAAAACATTCAGTACTCAGAATACGTATTCATCTTAATTCTCAAGCGTTCTTTCACTCGCCTACTCAGTTACGCAGAGAGTGAACAGGAGAAAGAAATTCGACGGATCGGAGGAGTGGAAATGTACGTATTTAAGATAGAGAAAGAAAAATCGATTCAATTTGCTTCTCTTAGTCATTCAATGGGAACGATTTAACTTTACAAAATATCATTTTCACTGTCCTTATCCATCCCCAGTATTACCTACCCACACCAGCACTATATGCATCTGTCTATTTACTAGTTTATTTATATTTCTGGTTGAGCCTGAGTTGAGCCATGCTGCTGCTGATGATGATGATGCCATTTTATTACGTTTTCCACTCCTTCCTTTTGCATAAAAAAGCACATTACATTTTTATAGAAGGAGGAAGGGAAGGGAAAAGACATTTCATCTCCATCCGGTATGGATTTCATTCGATTCAAATGACACGACGCAACTCCGTTAAGAAGGGTTTTAGAGTCGGAATCTTTGCGTGCATACATATCTGCATACTTATGCACGCACTTTTATTTTTCAAGTTGTGGCAGTGAAGTTGCACATGGAACCAAATGGAAACTTTTTACGAGCCTGCCTGGCCTGATAAGCGGTATGCATTTCGTGGATAGCAGAAGAAAGGAAAAGCTTACATCAGTATAAGGAGAAAATGCATTCCGTGAAAAAAGTGATCTCCTTTAGCAAAGTGAATTTGAAGGAGTGAGTGAGTAACTCGACAGGAAGTAGCTGGGGATGTTCGGATGGTTGGACGATGAGATTTTGATAATGATACTGATTATCAGGATGGGGATGACGATGATGATGATTATAGGAAATGATGCAAAAAAAGTCAAAGTGGTGAAGTGAGGCAAGGCAGGAGAAACTTCCTAGAAGGAGTAAAAATCTTCTTTATTTACAAGTAACATTCTACTATTAGTTGCATACTTACTTTGCATATACAACGAAGAGAAAAAAACACCCTTTCCATTTGACGGCCAACAAATAGGAAAAAGGTATCAGAATCTCGGAATGAGAATGAGGATGAGTAGGAAAAAAGGAGAGATTACGTCTTTTCATTATTTTCTTATTTGCATTGCATCACGTTGTAAAGTTTTTTTTTTGAAAATTGACGCAGCAAGCAAATAGCACTGAAGAAGCGAGTCATCTTCTAGAAGTTTCTATGCAGTCACTTCATTTCTACTTTAGAGGCAAAAAAGCAGAAGAACTCTGTTTTCTTATTATATTTATATTGATCAAAGCCTGAACTAGTTTTTTCTGTTTAAATAGAGATACATAGGAAAAGTTGAAAAGATGTGATTGTGAATCGAAAAAGAAATCCAGAGGATGCTAAGCAAATTGGTTCATACTAGCATATTCACTGTACGTATCTTTCCCTTTAGGGTCTTTTACTTTATTTTTGCTTGTTGTTTGCAAGTAAATAGGTAAGCTTTGCGTATTTTCTACTTTTCTCCTTTGTTATCCAGTCTCATTCTACGCAAAAAAAAAATCTTCCTCTTCTGGATATTTTTTCACTGCAGTTGTATTCATGCTCAAAGACAAGATACTTAAGCAAAAGCAAGGAAAAGAATGGCACGGCAGAGGCACAGCAAGAAGGAGCACAAAAGCTTAGCTTGAGCAACTGCCAATAATTTGGAGCTGTTGATCGGGAAATCCTTTCCCAGTTTTATTGGGAAAGAATGAGAAAAAGAAGATACAATTTTTGCTCTCGTTTCTAGTTTCACTTATTTGGTTCGGTTCACTGGTTCAGGAGACTCGACTGAATTGAGCACTCTGCTCTGTTCAGTCACTAACGATATGCTCTTGTTTTGATAAAAAAGGTAAAAAAGTAAGAGTAAGAGGAACCGTTCAACTCAATCCAGTTCAGTTCAGCAGTTAGTTGCAACACTGCTGCTTCAACCAAAAGTAAATACTGGGAAGAGAATGAAGCGTGAAGAAAAAACCAGCAACACTTTGCAGTGCAGCTGATGCGATGCTGATGCTGCTGATGCCACTCATGAGAATGAGACGACGGCAATCTGTTTTATCAATGCTTTCTCCACTTTCTTGGCAAAAGTTCAGTTTGCGGAAATTTGAAAAAAAACTTGAAATCGCAATGGTATAAATGTTGAAGAGGCTCTTGGAATCAATTTTTTATGTGCAATGTTGTGGATGCTAATATTTTATTTTATTTTATTTTCCCCAAGTTTGGAAACTTTTTCTCCTCATATTGTTTACAACTTGCATTACTTTTATTAACGTCTTATTGTGCGCTTGTTGATGTGTGAATATTTGATGTGTTGTGTTGTGCTCGGTTGTGCTTACTCGAAGAGTATAAAATAATGTAATAATAGCATCACGAAAGTCGCTCATGGAAACAGCCCATTTTCAGCTCAATTCACTTTTGTTGCAAGAATTCGATATTATTCATATCTGAGGCGATATTACAATGTATAAAGGAAATGGAGCAAAAAATTCTATTCTTCGCTCCCTTTTTCTTCCCTTTTCTTCTCCTTTCCTTCGAACATCTATCCCACGTTCCTTCTAAAGAGATCTCCGCATTCCTTTCCTTTTTTCCACCGAATTTCCCGTCAAGTTACACGAATTCACCTATCTGGTTTCTATCTATGCCTCCCTCCTGCATGAATCGGAAGATTCTGGAACAACCAACCTCCGCTTCGAACTATCACAATACCCTTCTACAATTGCCTGCCTCGCCACAGTAGCTTGAACAACAACGTCTATATTTCGATTCTTCTTTGTTGAGTGATTTTTTATGTCGCATGAGGGAATCAACAAAAATCTTTTCTCAAGTGTTGTGTTATTGTGTTGATGCTAGGTTTGTCCTTGATGATAATATTGAATACTTGACTTTTTTACGTACTTTTTTAACTATCAATTTATAGTAGTGAGCGAGAGGCTCTCAATTTTTCAGCTTGTGCAAAAAAGGCGATTATGATGATAGAATAAATTGATAAAATTGGAGCAAAGCTAAGCAACTAAACTACTCTGCTGCTTAGTTAGTTCGAAGGGTACGCCATCATACACAATCAGCAACTTTATTTAATTGGTTGCTGCTTCATCATCGATATGATTTTGAGCGGAGATTAGATTAGAAAAGAGGATAAAACGGAAAGGTCAAGGTTATGCTTTAACTTACAAGTGCAAACGACTCCAGCGAAAACCCAGCACTGTCCATAGCGCACTGGTGTCATGCTCTGGAAGTACTCTTCGATGATTGGCACAGACCCTGTCCAGGCTGACGGCGCAGTGCCGTCCTCGTACTGTCCATCCCAGCGACCCATTAAGACGCCATCGTCGTCATTGGAATTAATCATTTTTGATAATGCTCTAGAGACCAGGATGGGATTTCCCCGGGATGGAAAGGGAAGTCCGGCTTTCTCCAGAAGTATCATTGTCAATGGTAGGACGGAATCATCAAACTGGCCGTATATCCATTGCCTGCCTTTCGTGTTTTTATGTGGACCAACCCAGATTTTACCCACGTCTTCAAGTACCAATTCGTCAAGAAGCTCCTTCTCTGTCATGTAAGTGACATCACCTGTGAACAAGATGAAAAAAAACTTTCACAACTTCAAGTTAAGTCTCAATAGATACAAAGTACAAATAAATATCTAGGTCACAGACATATTTTATTTATTGCGTCAGAATTGGAATCACTTAAGGTAGAATTATATTACCTACGCCAGAAGAAATATTTATTTATACAATACAATACAACACATAATCGGTAATTCTATTTGCATGGTTAAATAAGTAAATCCGATTTGACTTGATTTGATTCACTCAGCAAGCAGTCGGTAGTATATTGACATGCATAATACATTGAATGACTTTCCATTTTTTATGCGTCTGCAAATAAAAATTGTTATTTTTTATTACATTTTTTTCATCGTCCCACACGCTTCTCCACCACGACATAATATAACATGACGGCTGTTCTTTGAATCTGCTTTGCTGCTGGCATGTTGGAACCAATCATTGATTTTAAAATGAAATATAATAGATTGGAAAAAATTTTCTACCTTTGGGTGTTGTAGACGTTTCACCTTTGTGTCAGGCATAGAAACAGGATTTTGCCGTGGATTTCCCCCGATATTAAATTTGGGGTCATGGGATACATTTGTTACGCTAATCTTGTAAGTATTTTTAATAATATGAAATATGAAACGACTAAGAAGATAAAGCTGGCTCGTTACTATTCGTAATTTGTTATTAGTTGCGGTTATGGTACATCGGTTTTAACTGATGTATTTACTACGTACCCTATCACCTTTCGTGTTTAGGTCCCCGAAGAAAAATCTAATCTCTATATAATGTTTTCTAAGTAAAGTAAAATAGAGTAAAAGCTTTTTCCCCGTGCATAAAACATTTTCAGCTCTTCTTTTGGATGAAGTAATTTCGGTAAAAATCCAATTTCACTCGGTTGTGCTTTGTACCATGAAGCAATTTACAATAGGACACACGAGTCTTTAGGAAGGAACATTACTTTAAAGTTTATCCCTGCGGGTTTAGCCCCGCTGTCAACCAAAATCGGTCACCGCTCTTTCCCAGACGGATACTAACATAAGAAGAAACGATATATTAGTTCAGATATTTCAAGAAAGGTACTGTACTAAATTCCTTCAAAAAAGAGAAGTAAAATGATGCTTACAAATTTTTGTAACACTAAACCAAGCAACGTAATACAACATTAGTCAAAGTATTATTGGAGCAATGACATCTCATGCACAGTTTGAGGAATGCAAATTACAAATTGTGGGATCTAAATTTTCTCTAGTTAAGAAATGGTTTGAAATTATATAATATTCAAGGATAGCTAGCTAGGATGTCATTCATAATTTTGATTGTCAATGCCAAATAATTAAAATGTCCACATTTTATGTAACTGTTTCGTAATTTTCTTTTTCACAATCAGATATTTTTACATTGTGCCATGAATATGAAAGTTCTATCTACATCTGATAAGTTTAATAGGTTGTGAGAAGAATGATGAAGCTGAACAACTTTATGCTCCTCAATTAACACTAATCAATAATATATAATTTGGTTATACATTACTTCAATCTAAATTACTACACAATCTTCAGTCAACCGGCGCGAGCGAAACGCGTATCTAACTCGTTTAATAACTCGTTCAGGGGTTTAATTTTGTTAACAACGGTTTAATTTAACAATTTTAAATTACTCAAATCTGAATGAATCAATTCGGATTTAAACTGCTAATAATTTTCAGCTTTAAACAGTTTGAAACATTACACATGCAGTATACTGCTAGGTGAAATAATTATTTTTATACGAATGTTTCATTAGTTAATGTCACTGGACAGTTTTTGTACAAATTCCTACGTATTATTTAATCAGATGCTCTACACCTCACTGACCTGAAATCCATGGATTGAAAAGAATGTAAATGTAATCCGGGCACTCAAATGTTTCTTTAAGGTTGTCAGTTTCAAGCGACACATCCTGTCCAGTGATTATCTCCACTGTGCATTTCCAAATACCGACGCACGCATCAGCAGTGGTGTGAACCTACAAAATATAGAGTCATAAGGAAAGAAAGTTTGATATATCCATAATTACTATAAAAAGTTTGCAAAACAATAATTATGAACGATGAACTTTGCAGAAATTTTTCTCATTTTGGAAAAGACATCGTAGAAAGAGAATTTCTGCACTACCGATCTCGCTCTAAGTTTCCTTCATACTACATACCAGATGTTTTATGGCTACTTTTTAAATTAGCTAATGAATAAAAAAAATTGCGGTATTAGATAAAAGTTTTGAAAACAAATTCAGGGTGTTTGGGGAGAAAAAATGGAACGAGCTGAATGAATGGAATGGGTATATTCTATTCCGTTCTTTGGTTGATGTACACTTGGAACTTATTATGGTCAATCAAGCAGAAACTTGCCACTTGCTACAAGACGAATCAAATATTTCACCTGACTAAACAAGAATTTCATCTCGCGACTTCACGGCCTTAACTTAAAAACGCAAATGTGTGAAATTCAAACCTCAATAGTCATAGCATTTCTGTCAATATCATGGCGTTTTATCCTGGCCGACCATCGAGCCTCATCTGAATGTAGTACTTGCTCAACTTTGAGGATCTGCTTTGTCCCATTAATAGGAGATGGATTCGGACCAAAAGTAAAAATCAATTTCACTTGATCCGTATCCGCATCGAATTTCCGAGTTTCTGATGCATATATCAAAGCGAGGTAAAAGTTTTGTCCTCTTCGAAGAATCGGCGTTCCTCTCTCAGCCAATTGAAACTTTGATGTGTTGTGCCTTTTCCCATTTTCCATCGCATAGAAGGTCACGCCACCGATTTTTAAGGCAGCGCCCGATGACAGCTCCACTGCGCTCATTTCATTTACCACGGGAGTGCTCTCGGTCTCGGCAATGTCACCGTCACCGCTGGGCACTTCTCTGGAACCCGATGTTCCATCCCCATCCACCAAATCGTCTCCATTCGCATTCTCTAAAAAAATGTAACATTTTTGTCAGTACGTAGATTGTAACCAAAAATATTTTATGGATGGCAGCAACTTCGTGGCGACGGACCATATTCCACTTTACTTATGTCCTGGCCAACTTTCTGTGACAAAATACATTTCGAATGACACCAGAGTTATTTTTTCTATTTCATTTTCGTACCAAAAATAGTTCCCGACTTTTTCCACTCTTTTCAATCGTGCACTTCGAATCAAGCACGTGGTTATTACAACATACAACCACTCAGGCCTTCAATCTAATTTAATCGAACAATTTGATTTTTCCCTTCTTATATAACGTAAAAATTGCAACTTTCACTTTCCAGTGACTGTGACAATTCTGGTGGACATTGATAAGAGTGTTTGACTTTGGCTCAATTTCTCACTCTTTTTCATCCATCTAGCTTAGCTTAACTTGGGACATATTTTTTTCAACTTGCGGACAAAATTCTCTTCTGTGTAGGTAATTCTGTGTGACCTCAATAAAATAAAAGGAAAAAAGTTGGTTAAAAGAGAAAGCTGAGTTTTTCCTTCTTTTTTCCTCTCTCTCTCCGAAATGAAAATTTTTCCTTTTAAATAAAACTTTAGACTCGAAAGATGAAATCAGATGGAAGAAAAAAGGAGGAAAAACAAGGAAAAAGTAAGCGAATCAAAGATTGCATGACTATAGCACGACATAAATAGAAAAAACTGGGCTTTTCCATTTGTAGCTGAGCAAGATAGAAAGTAACAAAAATTTACATAAGTTAGGACACAAACATCACATCATACTAGGGGATAGAAATTCCGAGAAAAATAAACCAGTGTACGTTCAAGTATGTAGGTAATCATTTCTTTTGATAATATTATTTCTTTTCTATGAAATGCAAACACATCCGGAAGTATTTGCGGAGAGATTCTTCTGACGAATTTAAATACTTACGAGCAATACAAAAATAGTTCCATTTGTAAATACCTTCGTTTTGGGTTTTTGATCTACATACGATCTATTTTTACTATTGCTTTAATAGGAAAATTTAAAAAGAACCTTTTGAGTTTCAGATTGAAACGCAGTTTTCCTCCAGCTTGCAGATGACCTCGTATGTGAAATAAATGCGCGTAACTACGTATGTACCTGTTCACATAAATGTATGCAATTTTATTTGCTATAACTTTCTTATGTAATACTATGCACTTTTATGATAAAACCTGTAGCTGCAGGAGAAAAGTCTTAAAAAGCTTTAAATTTCTCTTCTGGCAACAGTGTTTAAGGCAGGATGATCCTCATTCTGATTCCTGATCACTTTCTCTTATGCAACGCAGTAGTGTAATGTTATGTAATATAAAGTTGCTTTAGCCAGTTCAGTTGACGTTACTACTTATGGCATGCATGCATAACTTTTAGTGCTGTATTTTTACCTCTTCCTCATTCCCAAGAGAATACCGTAGCAAAAGAGAAAAAGAGACTTTTTATTCTGGCGAACGCGGTTGGAAAACAAATTGGAAACTTTTTCGTCATCATTGTAATGCGAATAAGGGAAAAAGATTATTTGATTTATCTTTAGCTTTTCTACTACCAGTCTACAGACAGGCGACCAACCGACAAAAAGAAAAAGTCGGAAAATAAGTAAGAACTAGAATGAATTGTACATTCGTTCTTAGTCACTCATTCACTCAGTTAGTAATATTCACTGATGAGGAACAAGACGAGACGATGTAGATGTTGAGGTTTTGTCTGCCTCAGAAGACGGAAAAGGTGAGTGAAGAGAAAATGGGCAAATTCATTTTACATTCTGGAGATACACAGCCGTTTGATCATTTTTCGTTTCTTTCGGGCTCAGACTACTTCTGCTGTTGTTTTCACAATGATGAGTGAGTAGATTTGTAGAATGAGGATTTCTAAGCACGTTTAGAAATTATTTCAAGTGCTTCAAGGAAGCTTTGCTTTGCTTCCAGCAGCAAGGCTTTTGCTTGCTTTAAACAGAAAAATAAAGAAGGTACTGATTGCCACCATAAATGAATTACAGTTTGTTCGCGAAAATTCGTTTGAGTTGAGTGTGTGGCAGCAGAACATAATTGTCGGTTTTTTAGAAAGAAAGAAAAAGAAAATGCCCTTGTGCATTATTCGATCCACTCGCTCGTGATCACAATCGCGGTGCGTACGCAGTACTTAAACATAGTGGGTCCACGTGATGTATGGATGTTGTGTGTGAACCGCTATTTTCTAACTTTAACCAGAGATAAAAACTTTATTTAAACAAGAAAAAACTGTTTTTCTCAAAGAAAAACACTGTTCTGAGTTGATTGGGTGGGTTTAGAATCAAAAATTATTTTAAAAACAATGCTTAAATACTTTTTTTTCTAGCAGACTTGAGAAGAATTTGTACAAAAGTAACTGCGAAGAATATGAACTAGTTAAAGAGAATTGCCAGTTTTTTTTTCTTTTTCCAAATGAACTCATTAGAAGGGAGAAGTTCATCTTTCGATGATGCGATGTTTATATGTATATATGTACTTTAAAATGGATGCATATTTACAGAACTGTCTATTGAATCCTTCAAAAAGCTTAAATAGGCTAAGGTACAACGCATTGTACCAACGACGCCGTCGCAGCATAGTATGGCATAACATGAATGATAAGTAAATAAAAATACCTACTGGCGCCACGGAGAAAAATATAGGTAGTTTACAGTAACTCATCTAATTTCTAAGTTTTTCTATTTTTTTAAAACAAAGTTAGTTGATTGTACTCTCCGGCCAATTTCCTCATCCATATTACATTACTTTGCCCAAACCCAAACTTAAGGCAAACTGTAGAAAACGGTGTTTTTGTTTGAACGAAAGCTAAACTAGCCACTATGATGATGCGATGCGATTTTATGTTACGTGAACATGTTATAACAGGACGTAAAAAGAAAAAAAAGTTTTTACGCTAGTAATTGTTCGAGAAAAAGCCTCATGAATTTTACATGCGTCTTTCAAGAAAGTGCATTCTATGTGCATAAATATACAATCAAAAAAGTTTTAAAAAAATAACTGGGTAAAGAATAAGAAAAAAGTGAAGAATAAAGAAAACAAGAATTGTACGCAAGATTACACAAGCAAAGTTAAGTTAAAGACGATTAAATAAACCATGCAAAGCTAAGCTAAGCTGAAGAAACTGAAATAAGTTGAATAATGCGTTTATTTTCTCTTCTTTCTCTACCATTTGTTCTTATTTTTTGTTATAATAAAAATTGAAATGAATTTTGAGTAGTTTGCATGAAGAAAAGGAAAAGGATGCAGTGGACCTACCTGATCCAATAATATTAGCTTCCCGGTTCCTATCCTGCCTCCGACTCTCAATGTAAATGCCAGAGAGTCGAGTCACTAAATCATTGAAGTAGTCCCGGTAAAAGTCTGCCATTTCTCTTTCCCTTACAGAGTTACCTTCACCTAAATAAAAGAAAGTAAAAAAAACTAGAAGTGCATAGAGTCCATGTTATTATGTTATGTGAAAATGAAAAGTGGAAAATGAGCATTTTTTTTGTCTTTTTACAGTCTGAAAGGAATGAATGAATGAATGAGTGAATGAATAAATGAAAACATGTATTTAATAAAAAGGGTATAAATTAGCTTTCTTCCAACTTTCCAAATACCTTATTCGCTGCGTGTGTTCAAATTCTATAACAGACTAAGTGTGTCGCACCTTCTGCGTTTTCAGTTCACTATGATTGTCCAACTCCTTAGGAAAGCTCACCTTGCCTAAATATTTACTCACTCGCTGAATAAAGTTATATTAGGAAGGTAATGTTATAGACATTTGCTGGTTTGGTGGTCGGCGTAATTTTTTTCAGTTCCAGGAACACCGCTGTTAAGACCAAGAAGTCGTAAATCAATCAGGGATGCAAATTCTTTCAGCTCTGTTTGGAAAATGATTAAAGTTTTGTAGCAGAATGAAAAGAAGGATGGCAGGGAAAATGGAGGAGGTAGTGGGAGAGTAGCAGCGGGGATGTTCAGGTTGTACATGCACATAAAGCATTTATTTTATTTGAGGTGGTGGTGGTGGTGATGGTGAGGTAATGCCGACGAACCAAGAGGTCCACGGTCCACAAAAAAGTACCTACCTCTAGAAAGAGACAAAATAGCAAAGACTAAGTAGTTGAGCGTATCAGAATCATAGATTAATGCATGCATGGCAATGAGAGACAATTCAGCTATTCAGACTGAGACAACGGAGCTACGCAGGTTTGTTAGTAGTTTAGGCTGATTTATTGCGTATTTTGGCTAGAGCGTCATCTTGACACCAAACCAAAAGGAATAAGTGGAAAAGGAGGACAAGGAAAATTCATCGAGAGAAAAGCAGAGGAAGTTGAAAAAGAAGACTTTTTTCCTGCGGTTTTCCACCACTGTCCTCCCATTGTATTATATTATTAGGGATTTTGCTTCGCTGTGATATTTTTTTTGCCGACATACCTAAAAATAACTTCATTAAATTCAATGCGGGTCAAACGGATGCGTGTTCCCAATGATAAAAGGGGACGATTCAATGGCAATTAATACCTTGTCTCACTTAAAACGTCCAAGTGTAATTTTAATCATAATGAACTTGTTGACATTGCTAAAATCAAGAAAGTGCATTTCATTATGATAATAACGAGCAATTAATTGTGTTTTCAGTTATCTGCCAAAACCAAACGCCGCTCAACCGCAAATCCCTCAATGTAATATATCTAATGTAAAGCAGATTGGTGACATGAAACGAAGTTGGTGTGTAATTATTGAACGACAATTAAATCTAAAAATGATTTGAAAAAAAGTTGACCAAGATATTGCCGAGCTGAGTGAGTGTAGTAGGTAATTGGGTAAAAAATATTTTTGGCACATTTTTTATTATCATCACACTCTATTTGCGGAGCACGACTTCCGCTGCAAGCAAAGCATCGACTGCACTTTGCTGGCGAGAGGCATCAGGATTCAGGAAAGTCGAGAGGTCCAGACCAGAGCAGTCCATATTGATCGAGTGCATTGCGATTTTTGTGGTAAATTGACTGAGCTTGTTTAAGAATGTACTCGGAGTACGGAGTCTCATCAAGAAGGCGGTTGAGCTCAGCCAAATTTCTGATGAAGATCCCCTTGAAGCAGGGCGCATTTGGGCCGCAATCTGGCTCGCTCTCGAAGCAGGGCTCGAAAAGTATTCCGAAGTGATCATTGAGATGTGTGCTGCTTAACACTGCATCAGCAATTTTTCTTGCCTCGTTGATGTAACTATTATTTCCAGTTGCCAGAAAGAGTTCAACAAGTCCTCCAAGAATGACGCCCTGATTATACGTCCAAGTCTCTTGCCCATTATTTCTGCACTCGTGGAGCCCATCATTAATTAAGTTCTCTTCATTGATCATTCCGCTGTTTCTGAACCAACTCCAAAGATTTACCGACTGCTCCAGATACTTCGTTTCGCCACTAAGTCTATTGTGCAGCTGGGCGGACAGTTTTATATACTGCTCGTTAGGAATCGCATTTTTATAGTCTTTTCGGTCTGACCACCAAATGCCTGTAATGAACAAAAAATGCCATACATACACGTAGTTACTCACACAAAAATACTTTTCCATCTTTTGTCATAATTTGTCATGATAGTGTCAGATACATGTAACTTTAACTGAGCTGACAACGTTTATCTTCATCATCATTAACTAACCTCCGCCACAGACGTCATCATGGAACTGATAACAGTAATCAGCAATATGAGCCGCCATTTCCAGGTACTTTTTGTCACCTGTCAGGTCGAAAGCTCGGATCCAGGCTAAACCCCACCAGAGCGAGTCATCAATGGAGTCACTGGTGAAATTGTAACCTCCGAACTGATTCAGACCCTTGTTCAGCTCGAATGTGTTGTTGATAGCGAAATGGTATAGTTTTGATCCAGTTAGGATCTGGTAGTCTATGAGAGCTGTCATATTATTCGCTGCGTTCCACCATCCAACGGTGAGCCAGAGCCCGCGCCAAGCCTCGTAATACATCATCATTGAGGTGACTGCAGCATCCAGACTGTTATCTGCGTTGACAGTCGATCTGGCCCAGGGAGTGCAGGTTTCATTTTTATATTCTTTCAACTTACAACAAGCTTGTAAAGCTCCAATTCTTTGGGTCGATGGATCGTCCACGTTGAACATGTTTGTTGAGACTTGATAGGAGTCCGGAGGAATTTCCGTGCTTCCTCTGTGACTATCGTTCCTGGCTACAGTGTGGCCACCGTTGAAACTTCTATCAAGCCAGACCTCATCGCCCGGTACACCGTTTGTTATTCGGCCATAGGCCATATTATCACGATGTGAGACGATGAGGGAGAGTCGCCTGAAATTGATGTAGATGCGGACGGGTTCTGTGAGACGACCGGAGGCTAAATTTGGATCACGGTCGTCACAATGAATGTTACAAATGTTTTCACTCTGTGTCATTGCCAAAAGTCAGGATGAAAATGCAATAAAAATGAAAGGGAAAAGAAAAGAGATTTCTCCTCCTTTCCTTCCTGTTTTTCTGGCCGTTGAAATATTCAGGGACATAATTCCCTTAACAGTCTTGCAACACGCGATGTGATGATGTCCGTATGCAATGCAAAGCAATGAAAAGAAAAGAGAGCACACAGGTGCAGTGTGAGCGAGAATGAAATGAATCGCTTGGGTTTTTATATATTCATGAAATTACTGCTTCGAGCTGCGAACTGTGCTTACTCCGCTTCATGCAGCCAATATTAAACCAATTTTGTTTAAACGTTGTACTGATAATACTAATAGAACATGAGAACCCAAAAAAAAACAGAATTTTTCTGTGTCAAGTGTCAACTGTCAAATCATTTTATCTTCAATAAAGAGCTGAAATGAGATAAATAAACACTCACTGTTGTCAATTCGGTTATAGCTTTTAATTGTTCTAACGTGTGTCACAACGAATCTGATTAACATTATTAACAACTTTTATAGTATTAAAACCACTAATAGGTAGAGGACAAGATTCGGATCTAAAGTAACTTCAAAAGGCCCCGAAGTGATACCTGACCACAGCCGTCGTCAAATTCCATCAAAAAGTTAATTGTATGTCCATGGAGTAATTACTATGTTTTTTTAATATAAATGTAATAAATTAAATTCCAAAGTGGAAAACGATAAAAGCACAAATTCGGTTCAACATTCAATCAGATCAAAATATAGCAAATACTTCGCTTTGGTAGTAGCAAATTGATTCACACACGTGCATGTATGTAGTTGTTTGCTGATGCACATCTTAAACAGACCCTGACTTTTGGTTCTGCTGTTCTGCTCTTAACTTCCAAGCTTCATCTTGTGACTCTATTTTGGTATCTGAATCGATTATCCTCATTGGATGAAATGAAACTTTTCCACTAATGCGTTCACAATAATGATGATCGTGATCATGATGCATAACAAAAATGTAATAATAAAAGAAGTGCAGTATTGTTCTGTATTCTGTAGCAGGTTAAATTAAGGTACTTTTTGTTAAAATCAATAAGAAAAGAAGAGCCGAGCGATGATCATGAGTCCTTTATCAGAAAATAGTTTTCCTGTTAAGTCAACGAAGCGAAAGAAAAAAGCACTTTCATTTTAATTTCACCGTTCTGTGAGCCCCTCCTCATCTCTCCTGCTCTACATTATAATACCTACGTGTGCATCTTTTCTCTTTATTTTCGGTGTTATTTTGATTTCGTTTTTTATATTTGAGCTACCTCAGCCCAGCTTAATTCAGGTTAGAGAACAGACACCGCACCACTACCGTCATTGCAACATACAATGTAATACTAATATGTACCAATAATAATAATAATACCTAATAAGGTTCAGGTGTGCTCACAATTTTTTCGGTGAAGTGAACGAGATCAGAAAAAGTTGGCAGAGGGCTTCTGTTCTTTTTATACACTTTCTTTTCTCTCTTCTGCCGTTTTTCCTTTCTTTCCGCTCAACATGCCAGTTACATGAAAAAAAGGGAAAAGTCAGCTCCAGATCATTTATTTCCATTAAACTAAAACAGGTCTGTGAAAGTAAAGCACATAACATAAAAATACGGCGTACACACCATTTTCAAATATCATATCCAATCCACTGCCTCTTTCTCTGCTTTAACGGGATCTTCCTTCTCTTCTTTTACTTTTTTCTTTCTCCGTCGATTACTCCTTGCAACTCACATATTGCATTGTTAGGTTTTAGACGCTAGGTACGTGCTTCATCGTGGATGGCTTTTAGGGATAGAGAGTTGGTCCAATTTAGTGGATATTACGGAAAACTGTAAGTAAATGTCTGTATTTTTTAGTTATTTATCTTGTATGGCGTACTCTATAACCCCAATTATAATTTTGTTTTGGATAACATTACAGAGCAGAAGAAATGACAATAGTAATACTGCCTGGCATGTTCAAGGTGACGTCTTACATTAATATAAGGGAGATGGCAGTGAAAAAAGATGAACAGTGGCACTTTTCGTAATTTTGTATCATGCCAAATTCACATGTGTAATATTATTTTTATTTTTAACTGTAAATAAGATAAGTAAAGGTGATATTCCGTCGATGAAGCAAAACATAGCGTTAATTTGCAGAAAAATTATTTCACCATTTGATCAATTTCGTTGTGTTCTATTTTGCCGATTTGCTTTCAAAGACAAGAAATACTCTTAAAAACCACCTGTGATATGAAAGGGATTTAGTAAAAGCTTAATTGCATGATTTAACTACTCATTCACTAGAATTTATTGGTTATTACCAGTTATGAGTGTGATTGGTGATGTTAGTTTTAAGTGGAACAGAAGAAGTTTATGATTTATCGAGTGATGATTTACGACTTTTACTTGCGAATGTAACCTGCGGCTGTATATTAAATGATATTACATATCAAATGATTAGTAAGGCTGAAGATATACTGTGCAGCTTAAACTGGAACTTATCATTGCATTGCATTGCAACTTATGAATAACAGCATTTTACAAGTTTGCCTGATTTGCATTTTATAAATTACACTTTGTACAAATTGACAGCCATTTAATGTAAAGTGGTTTCAAAACGGTTTTTTATTACCCCGAGATTGGGTATTCTTTAATTGCGTTAGATTGTTAATTACTGTTCTTATACATAGTCGGAATGTAAATATATATTTAGCGTTATCTGCAAACAAACAACCGCTATTTAGATAAATACAAATAATTAATATTCTAAATAAACAAACTAGAATTAAGATGCTATGTATTTACAGTTACAGTGATATCGGCAAGTGTTAAGTGGTCGTTTGTGGTATTCGTCAACAAGTCAGTCGATTTGCATTTAAAGCTGGTGTAGAGACAATAATTATGAAAAACAGAAATATTTTCAAATTGGATGATTTAATTAACGGTAGGTTACTATTCACCAATAAAACATTTTAAAATTACTTGGCAGGACATATCAATTTGGTCTTGTGAGGAGGGTAACCTTGTAAATATGAGTAAAAGTTGTATTAGGGTGGATGGGCAATCCTTCGGTTTGGCCGGATTGTAACACTGCACTAACGATGAACGAGATATTAATATTTATTTTGTGGTTGAATGAAGAAACAGATGATCAATAATCAGGCACACAATTTATCCTCGTCTTGTTATGCAAATTGACGTTGACGTCTACCGTAATTCCCTAAAATTGCTGTATTAGCTCTTATGGAAGTAAAATAAATGGGTGCTTAACTCGGTTGCTCCTGGCAGTTCAATGGAGATTTAGCGGAAGATTTAAGTGTTTACCATTCTCTCATAAAAGTAAGTATTTATGTAAAACATTAAATATTATTTTACCTATGTACTCTGTGTATTCTGAACAGTAAATCCTACATAGATGTAAAGATGTTACATATAGAAATCTAAGATTAGAATGTAATAACAATGTGCAATTATTTTGCAAATAATAAAGGGCATCCGAGCGTAGCAGTGTGTTTCGCATTCTAATATCTTGTCTTAAGTGAGTGATCTATAAAAGTCTTATGCAGAAATAAACGAAAAACATTTTTGAAAGACCTGAATCTTTTGAACATGTTTTGAACGAATTGATACACAATTCTAGGAATCATCATATTACAGTTGTCCTTGTGTTGTCAGTCAGTAGGGAACACAGCATAGAAAAATAATGATTATTCAAGTCGATCCAAAATAAGTCATCATCGACTCTTCATTTTTCTTCATGCTGCTTCCTCTCTCTCTCTCTTGATGATGAAGAGACTTTCAAATTGTATTCATGTCACAGATAATAGACAGTAAAATTTCAAAGCTATCTTTTCGCAAGCTTTTGTGTCGTATAGGAAAAGCATTTATTTTTTATATTTTGGAATTCGCCTATCCCATATCCAGTTACTCGCCTTCTTTGCTCCATATCGTCATCATCATCGTCATCATCCACATCCACATTGTCGTTCGTGACGAGTATGGAATCATGTATTTCTCTTGTACAATCGACAAGGGAAATCCTTTTCCTGACAATTCCAGGACCCAAAACAACCCCGCTGTGTGCCATTAGCTTTACTTTTTACTTTACTCTCAGTCAGCCTTTTTCCTTTTCCACTTTCACCAAAAATATTTCTCAAATAAGACTGCAGAAGCAGCAGCGTCGTCATTTGTGTTACACAGACTCACATAGCATCATCGTGGATAAACTCTTCAAAAAGGAGTATTATGTCAAAAGTCATCAGGAGAAAAGAAAAGAAAAAAGAGGACTTTTTACAACTATCATCAACATCATCATTATTATATATAGATTATAGGCCTATTGCCATTTCATTGTGCTGAATTGGGAAGGTTGTAACTTCATCCAACTCCAACTCTAACTCGCAGGCAGTATGTAGAGACGTACGGTCGTAATGTGGCAATTCATCATTTCCTTTCAGGCTAAAAACAACTTGGACATCCCAATGGCAAAAAAATTTCGCACAACATTGCTCTTGCCTTGCTTACGTAGCCTTCCTAGATCGACAACCCAAGAAAGAAAAAAAAATCTTCCGTGTACAATATCCTTACACAATGCTGCTCAATGCAGTTTGACGTTTCATATCAAAATTGAAGAGGAAAGATTTTGCTCCTAATATTTACCGAATTTTGAAGACGTCATGATATCATAAGTCAAAAAAGAATCAAATGAAACCATTTACTTTTTTTCTGACTTTCAGCTCGCATTTCTCAAAAAATTGGAAGATTGTTGAAGTATTGCATAAAGAAGGTTTAGTTTTATGTTTGGAGTCAAATGAATGTGAATGCCATGTTCGCAGGCAGAGTCTCCGAGTTTGATGCCCGCATATAAATTATATTACATTGCATAACATTCGAACAACATAAAACATTCCTCATGCTCACGTTTGGCTTTCATCGGGAACCCCGGGTTTCTTTCAGTGACATATAATAATGAATGTAGAATTTGTGTAGGAATTTGACAAGCTTTTCCTTTGTCGGTGAAGAAAATATTAGGCTATTTTGTCGAACATTTGTCGTAGTATTCAGGAGTAACTCACTCCAAAGTTTACCTGTGAACGCGACCGGTTGCGGGAATGTACCATAGTAAGCCATTTATTATTTAATATAGTTTTCAAAATTGTGGTGACGTGGAAATTATCGGATTACTTCATCAGAGGAGTTATGTAGTTGTAATCTGTAAAGTTGATAAGTGATCAGAAGCTAAATTGGACTGGACAGTTGAGCACAAAAAGTATTTTTAATCGTTTGGCTTAGAGTTTGATGGGTACAATGTTGTTATGTATGTTACGTTATGGTGTAGTGTTATATAAAATTAGATAACATTTTATGAAGTTATTTATTCTCTAAATTCAATATTTTCCAAAAACGATTTTAGCTTACTCAAAGTAATACATAAAATGTATGGTATGAAATACCAGTGCAGTAGTGCTTTGGTTAGCTCGTTGTCAAATTTTTTGTTTAGGTACTTTATAAATGTTTGTTTATATGTACATACATATGTGTGCGGAATGAAGTTTGAAGGTTCACTATTACGGACGAAGAATTAAATCATTAAGAATTCATGATCACGGTCAGCCTGCCCTAGCTTTCTGTGGTAGAATTTTTATTATATACGTAAGAAGTATCAATATATGGTCCTTGACTTAAACTGAAATTTTACGCTTTAGTAACCAAAGATTGCTTAATTGATAATAATGTGGCGTGAGCGTAATATGATCAAATTAAATATTGATTAAGAACGTGATCAACTAAAAATGGCTATTTAGGTTTTTATTTTGACACAGCGTAACCTACACAGTTTTACTATTCATTTAGTAGGTATTACATAGCACAAAATGTTACTTTCAGGATTCCCATTAACTTAATCCAGTCTGTTTCTGTTGGAACTTTCCACACAAGACCAGACGTTCCAGACCCACTCACAATTCCAAATTTTGGGAGTCTCCCCGCAGGCGCTTCTGCAATTACGCCCACGGCACGGAGCACAATACTCTGAAATATTTTGTAACGAGAGGAGAAATAATCTCAAGCAGAAAACAAAAAAATACAAAGGTTAATGTGTTTAAATAAATACTTTAAACGTTCAACGGTTCCGGACTTACCCCCGAAAATTTGTGTAGACAAAAATAGGAGAAAAATGAGACAGCCGCATGGGAAAATGCTGCTTAGGTAATGTCTGTATCGGAATCTCCAGTGAATGCCCAGAGCCATTTTTGTTAAACTACGTCACTCATTGTTTGACTTTCGTTCGTTGTAACCAGACAGCGCTTACGGAAATGAGCCTGGAAATGTGTCAACAAAGAAATATTCTGATATTATACACTTTTCTCATTTTATGATTTTTCTAAATTGAATCCTTGTTTATCTTTGCTTGCCAACTGCACAGTTTACTTAATTAACACAAGCACTATTTTTATTTTACAAAAGGTCAGAGTCCGACATTTTAATTTAATGTATGTAGATTTGATTTCGTTTCGAAATTATCGAGAATCAACCTACCCAACACACTGCCAATTTGCCACTAGATTTCCAAACTCATATTTATTTCCACAAATTACGTTTTCTAAAAAATCAATTTTGCGTATAATATTTACAAATGTTAAAAATGATGGAACACATTTATCTCCGATCTCCATAAATATTCAAAATTGTATGGAATTTATGTTCGCAGAAAATTATTTTCAGCTAGTAAAAATTATTATTTTGGTTCAGACCACGTTTTGTAACTAAATACTCTCATATATGTATGTAGCAACATTGAGCTCTGCAGAGTTATGATGTAAGTGATAATGCACGATTCTACTTAATGGTATATTTAGCAAATTGGCATTGAGCTGGCATTAAAAACTCTATCTCCAACTTCGTTGTGAGAAGTGATCATCGCCAACAAAAAAATATTACAACTATGCAAAATGTTATCTCTGTTGTTATACAATGTTGTTTGATGTACTGAATCTAGTAATATTTAATTTGTTGCATAATTTTCAAATGCCAGCACCAGCAGACATTTCCTGAGAATCACGAGAATTATTCATTGCCCTTGCACGAGTATTACTGACAAGAGGTATTGAAGTTGTTTCTATTAAAATATATTTTGCAGAGGCAAGATTAGAAATTTGTTTTCCTGTCGTTAGTCGCTCAAGCTGGTACCCACCCACTGAAATCTTTTGAGCTGAAAATATTGAATGCGACTGACTGTTACAGGCAGTGCAGTGGATTGCAGGCATTGGATTCGCCTTTGTCAGGCACTCATTTGAGACATAAATGATCTAGATCAAACGACATGGACTATATAAGAATAATAAAACCTCAATTTCCCCATCGCCACTTTTCGTTCCCACGCCCCAAACTCATAAAAATATGACCTTGAAGACTACATAACACACAAACTAACATTTTGTTATTATGTTACGTGGCTGCTGAGAATTGTTTCTTCCATTTTATGTTTGTGTGCACATTCGCCAGATGTATGTGTAATAAATTTCAGTTTTGTATTTTCTATCAGATTCAGAGATCTCTTGCATCACATCCCATCACATCAGAACGCATAACAATTCATATCTTTCCAGATGGACGCATGCAAGTTATGGATGCCATGCCTCAAAGGAAGGCTTCTGCTTCGTTGCATATATTTTCCCAATTCGAGTTCTTCTTTTTCACAGGAGCGACTCCAACTTCTAGCTAAATATTATTTAGAGATGGGGCTTTTTGTTTGCTACAATTTCTCAGCATAATGTAATGGTAAACTTTTTGCACTATCGTCTTCATTTCGCATTGATGTAATTTTGGGAGAGCGGGGCAGGAAGCCGGGTAACGCTGAATCACGCTGGTTGTGTCATGTCATGCATGCGGCGATGGATATTCCCTATTGATCGACCATTTCGATATCAAATGGCAAGTTAACTATTTTTTATATTAAATAGCATTTTGTTATGTTATATTATATTATAATATGATATGATAGCAAAGAACAAACAGTTTCTTTGCTTGGTTAGTTTGTGGTAGCAAGCAAATTACATGTGGCATTTTTATAAAGAAATTAAAACATTGCCTGTCCCTTGATGAAGAAACGAATTGAAAGGCAAACTAATCTGATATACCTAGTTGAGATGCAGTCAGGTTTTCTTGATTTCGAAAATATTAATCATCATCATGTATTCCAATAATAGCTTATCTTGCTGAATCTCCGTCGCTGCAACAAATATTAGCATAATATTACTAACTGATTCAGTAAAAATCAATGACAATAGATTATTTTTTCTGTTCAAACAATGCTTTATAAAGTATAGTTATAAAAAATGTTTTACTACCAGCACCTTTAACTTCTTGTTGAGTACAAAAACGACTACAATAATGTTGGTTTTGTTCTAATGTAAGAACCAATTAAGGCATCAATGGAAACCACAACACTTTTAGAATCAATTATCAATGCAATGACACTTAATCATGGTATTTACAGCAAATATTATGCACATTTTTTGCTTTGTTACATTTGATTTTGCCAGTGCAGTAGAACTTTAAAATGAGTAAATACTCCAAAAGGCATTCCATAAAAATTGCTAAGAGCGGTTAAATAAAATCAATGACAAAGTTAGTATAAATGAGCCAAAACCTCATATTGTCCAGCAAATATTCAAAAACCATTGGATGAAAAAGAAATCAGGAACCACTTATTTCAGTTCATCTGTCATATAGCAGAAGTAATTTGGAGATAACCTTAGCAAATTAATGGCAATTTATTACAGTAAATTTTGTAAGTGTCGTGATGCAAGACCAAGAACAAGAAACTCAATCATGCTTTTGTCTCGTTAAGGAAAATTGAAATTATACCGATGAAGTAAGCTGTGAAGAATTAAATATTGGTGGGGGTACTAAAACATGGTATTTTAAAATAGACTACATCATTGCAAATTTTTGTTTCGTCAATTTACTTTTAACATTTCTGAAATTAGATACAAGACTGACTGTGTGGGGACACACCATAAATATAATACTGCTGGAAGGCTAAGCATTCCAACTGAAATTATTGCGATTAAATGTTGCGAAAAATTTGCCGTGCTAACTTCCTGAAAATGTTCATCTTCTTGCTTTGGAATAAATTGTATTTAACAGGAAGAGTCTGAAACGTTTCCGGTAAGAAACTGGTCTATAAATATGCCGTTTACAAATTTTCTTCCTGGTGTCAGGAATAACTTACGAGGTAATATTAAACCTTGTTTTTCTAGACTGCCCTTCCCACTTTTTGTGCTAACTACTAATGGTGAAAAACGAAGATTGGCACATGTCGCTGGATGCAGCGGGCCGGCGTTCATGTGCAAAAAT
>VYYJ01001952.1:0-25328 GCA_021029165.1 Cyphoderus albinus
GCAAAGAGACCAAAACCAAGGTTTTTTTTTGCCATCGTTTGCGGGTTCATTTGATGTGATTGTATTGTGAACATGTAAATATTATCTTGGAAGCAGAAACATGATCGTTAAATGGTTAATGGTTGTTCGTCCAAGTTGTCAAGTTGCATGTGAGTAACATGAGGATGAGACTCGATTGTTTCTCAGTGTGAGAATTCACAATTTTTGTGCCAGTGTGCTGAACTTAGTGGAAGTTGAAGTGGAAACTACTACATCATAAGAAGACAGAAACTGAGCTGTTCATTAGTTGGTGGTGCAGAGATTTGTGCCATTCATTTCGCTTTCGAAAGAGTCCAAGTTGAAGCAAGCAGTGTGGTCATGTCGGTCCTGTGTTAGTATTGAGTATGAATTGATATAGCATAGCAGGAGAAACGAACGTGTCTGTGTTTTCAAAGTTTGCAACTTCCAGTTTACTACAGTAATAATAACGAAGGAAAAAGGAGAGGCTCTGTTTAGCTGAAGTCGAGATGGTTCGTGTGTGTGTAAGTAAAATGTGTGTCCAACTCGACTCACTCAACTTGTAATGTCATAATAATAATAATATTCTGCCGAGCGTCTGAGCAAATCGAGCTTTTCAGTTTGCATAGGTAATATGTAGATGTTGAGTTGGATGGAGTGAAAAGTATTAAAGGAGTGAGCGTGGTCGCTGGAAGAAGTAGTTTCAGTGTGGCACTCGTACTATCATCAGTAGGAAACGAAGACTCGACTCAAGAAATCAACTTGCAAAAACTTTTTTCTCCTCTGTAATAATTGACATTGCATTTTGGCAGAGTGGAGAGCATAATAAGATTGCACATAGTAAAAAACTACTCTCGTTATCTTCATCATTCTTCATAGTCGTAGTCATATGCTCACCACCACATCACACGTTACTGTGCTGTTCCTCCAAATAGATTTTGAGCGCAGAGCGTTTTCGCACTGACTCACTCGCAGAATTTCTAGACTTGAAAGCTCGTGCTGTTGTTGAGCCATTTAGTCTTGTTGAGGACGGAGTGGGGAAAAGTAATCGATCGAGAACGCATTTGCTGTGCTGTAACTGTTCCTGGTAACTGTTTCCTACAAGAGTGGTAGAATGCCTGATTCTCGTGCGGCGGGTGCTCCGATGCCCATTCCCAAAAGTGGCAGTAGTAGCCGAGAAAACAACGGCAGAGCTCCTTCAACTGCTCAGTGCTCCTCCGCTGAAAAAAATCATCAGTCGAACGCACGCACTGTGTCTGAGTCGGACTCGTTTCCGGAAAGTGTCTATGTTCACCCGTTCAGTCCGGGGGTTAACACTTGGGGAAACATGAACATTCCAAAGAATTTCGGGATCGGTGTCGACAACAATGCCGAGTGGGGCATGGACACCCTCAACCTTGGCGATGAGAGGGACTTGGCTCACAGGTACATTGTCACCAAAATTTAATCAGTAGTTAGATCATTTCTACGAAAGTGTTCACCTCTGACCCAAGTGACAGCGATTCGACAAAAATGAATTTCACATTTGTACACGTGTCACATCACGACACGTCGCACTTTCATTTATTTGTGTGTGCATCTGTAGCTTGCGTTTTCGAACACCGAGAAAATGTGTGGAAACGAGGGGAAAGATTTTCTCTCTTTGATTATTTAGATGTGTAACGAAGAAGATTAATGAGACTGGTGTAGAAATGTAAAATACTGCAGCTGTTTCGTCCTCAAGGAGAAAGACTGCAGCGGTTTTTGGCGTGAGTGAAGCTGGTTCATTTTGGGTGACGTGACGTGGCATCGCCTGCTTGTTTAAGGCTCCACGTTTAGTAAATGAGAAATGGAGGAGGCGCATTTAAATGAAATCGATAGTCGTTAATAATTATTTAGTTATATGCATCATCTAAATCATCTAAAGCAACAGATTTGTCAACAGATTGTATGATGTATGATGAGATGAAATGATGTAATTATTTTTTGAAATTTTCAGGATCTTTGTGAACAGAAGCTTGCACTTGGACAAGATCAAATTCTTCGGCTTTGATATGGACTATACATTAGCTGGTGAGAAATCTTTTTTTTTTCATTATTGAATTAAAACTTTCCAATGACATAAAATGTACAAACAGCACCACGCAACGCCAGACAAATTAAAATGTTAAGACCCCGGCGTTCATTTTCAAGATATTGCGTTGATAAGAGGGAAACGAGTTCACTGATGTAATTACATCTGCATCTTACAAAATGAAATGGATAGTTTTTTTAGCATGACATTCATGACCGATTGATCGAACAGCGGCAGAAAATTCTTGAGGATTTTAAGTGTGTGCAAAAGATTAATACTCATTTTCTTGGGATGATGAATATCCTCTGAAATTTTCGTCATCCATCCATGGCGAGTGGAGAGAGTAAAAAAACTAATGAAAAGCTCAGTTAAGTAATTAGGGATTAATACTGGCGATGATGAATTACATTACTTACAAGCGGAGCTCATCCCACTGAGATTTTTAATCTCGCTCTTTGAAATTCAGCGACAGCAGAGATTTGATGAGGCGTTAGCGTATTCAGATATTTAGGTAAATGTTGACACTGACAGATGCAGATGCTGATGCAGAAGCAAATGTGAGGAGTTGCGGCTTCTGCTGTTTGGTCTTGATCTCTATTTCTGTCTGTGCCTAAAGATTCTGCCTTTGCTTACCGCATTACGTCAATCCCGTGAAAAAATGAAAGAAAAAAGTTATTCACATCACTGCCGTTTTTATAGTAATAATGAACTCTGGTTGATATCAAATTCTACTTACATTTGCGTACTAACGAAACTAACCTTGTTTTGTTTGGAAAGCATTTTTAATAGCTGTGGCGTGGTCTGTCAAAAATTATGGAATGGTAAAAGTCAAGAAGACATTGTTGATGAAAAGGATTTTTTCTTTCGTAGTTTATAAATCTCCGCAGTATGAAACGCTTGGATTTAATTTGGTGAAAGAGCGTCTGGTGCAGATGGGATATCCAATCGAAATGCGCGAGTTTGTTTATGATCCATCATTCCCCATAAGGTAAAGTTGACGCTGGCCGTGAATAATAAATATGAATATGTTGATAAGCTAAATAATGATAACTCAACTAAATGCGTCTTTGAACTTGCAGAGGTTTGTGGTTTGACTCACACTTTGGGAATCTGCTGAAAGTGGATGCGTACGGAAACATTCTGGTGTGTTGTCACGGATTCCAATTTCTCAAACAGTAAGATCCATTGTTAATTTAGTTAACTTAGTATTTAATTGTTTTGTATCTGATTAATGAATTTATTTGTTAATTTGTGATTGGTTAGGTCTGAAGTGTACGAGTTGTACCCCAGCAAGTTCTTGGCGTTGGACGAGTCTCGGGTGTACGTTCTCAACACGTTGTTTAACTTGCCAGAGACTTACCTGTTGGCGTGTCTCATCGACTTCTTCACTAATAGACCGGATAGTAATGAGTAAGCTCACAATTCACTCCATTAGTTCCGGTTTGTTTCTTTGTTTACTCATTTGCCCTCAACTTTCTCTATTCGTTGCAGAGAGCCGACTGGAGTCCGTTGCGGTGATTTGTTCATGTCGTACAAGTCGATTTTCCAGGATGTGAGGAACGCCGTTGACTGGGTGCATGAGAAGGTGAGTCTGACTTTGTCTGATCTTGTTTGAGAATCTGACTGGAATGATTATTTATTTATTTATTTACTATTGTCGGTCTAGGGGGATTTGAAACGGAAGACTGTTGAAAACTTGGAAGAGTACGTGGTGCGGGATGACCGTCTTCCCATGCTCTTAACCAGGATGCGCGAGTCTGGCGCCAAGGTGTTTTTGCTCACCAACTCGGAATATTGGTTTTCCGAGCGGATTATGACCTACTTGTTTGATTTCCCGGGACAGGAAAAGGTCAGTTTCTTTGGGGAAATATTATTATTATTCATGAGTAAAAATGTGTTGGTAATGTGGAAATAAATTGCTTGTCTGGTAGAACTGGAAGGACTATTTTGACTGCATCGTGTTGGATGCTCGGAAACCCCTGTTCTTCAAAGAAGGAACCATTTTACGACAGGTGAATACCAAAACTGGTGCGCTTAAAATTGGCTCCCACACTGGCCCACTCAAGCAAGGTCACGTTTACTCCGGTGGTATGTGAATTATATTTCAAACTAATTAGTGTTCTTAATTGTGATTAATTTTGTAGTGTTGAAATAAATATGAAATTGTTTATTTAGGATCTTGCGATGTCTTCACTGAATTAATCGGTGCCAAGGGGAAGGACGTTTTGTACATTGGGGACCACATCTTTGGAGATATTTTGAAGTCAAAGAAGATTCGTGGCTGGCGGACTTTCCTCATTGTTCCGGAATTGGTGCAAGAGCTCCACGTCTGGACGGACAAATGCTCGCTGTTCTCAAAACTGCAGAATTTGGACATCATGCTTGGCGAGACGTACAAGTGCGTCATAGGAAATATTTTTATTGCTATTTTTGCAAACTATTTATTTTATTTACATACACAACATGACACCTTGCAATTTGCATTGGTTTACAGGAATCTTGACAGTAGCACTAAGGAAAGGCCTGACATTTCCAAGACTCGAGCAGCAATCAAGGAAGTGACTCATGAGATGGATATGACTTACGGAATGTTGGGAAGTCTGTTCAGATCTGGATCTAGACAGACTTTCTTTTCCAGCCAAGTTGTGCGCTATGCGGATTTATACGCTGCCACATTCTTGAACTTGATTTACTATCCATTCAGTTACATGTTTAGAGCTCCGGCTATGCTGGTAAGATTACCGTAGATTACATAATGTGCGTTTTGCAGATTTAAAAATGAAATTTTGACTGATTCTGTATTAATTTGTGATTGTTTGGTTTTCCAGATGCCTCACGAGTCTACAGTTGCCCATGAGCAGAGATTCGTTGCTGACAGTCCAATGTTCTCGCGATCCCGCCAATGTTCAGCGATGGATAACAATAAGGAAGTTCCAGAGGTGCCCGCAGGATCCAGTGCGAAAGCGAAGGTGGTAAGTTGCTTAGCAAATTGTGGTTAAAGATAATTATTTGTTGATGAAGTAACAAAATGAAAATCAAATGCTAATCCTTAAAGCAGGTGTTGGAGCGTAGTCAAAGCCTTTTGCCACACGTTCGACCGGAAACCCCTCGCAAAGTGACCCACCACCACGACGAGGACGACTCTGAGGAAGAGAGTGAGAAGTCCGCCTGACTGATCGCTCGTCGACGTTGAGTATCTCACAAAAATATGACTTGATCCCGTGCAAATTGAATTTTTATCTTTGTCTTAATTACCACCAGAAATGGCCTTTGTTGCTTATTTTTATTACACCCGTACCAAGTTTGTTAATGTGATTTACTGTTTTCTTTTACATTTAGAACTGTACTGTTACCATGTACGATTGATATCGATTGGGTAGCTCAGATTTTGTAATAGTTTAGCTTTAGATTGACATACAAGATTGTTAAAGTTGTTGTAGGTGCTTTTGAGGAATTCTTTTTATCGACTGGCTTTTGTAATGAACTCTGATTTTTGTACTTTCTTGAATAACGATTTCGGTAGGCATTTTTGATACTGTGTCGACTTGAGTTTCAGTTCAGTTTTCTTCTGCACGCTGTCTCTAGAGAGCATGGGGCAATCATGTTTATTGATGGGAGCAAACTTTATTGAACTCAATGTCGATGAGCAACCGTGATTACAACTTCAAGATTGTAAGTTTAAGGAAAATACTAGATAACGACTCGTGAAATTATTAGCGGAACAAATGGAGTCACAGCCCGATGTATTTAGACTGTGCAAATGTGTTGGCGTAAGTCGAGAACTTGAATGTTAGTTTCGGTAACTAAAATCATCAGGAATTCTTACATGTAAATAAATACATACATAATTTAAATAATTCATAAAATTTTAGCTCCTAGCACACACTTTAGATTCAGCTGTATTTACCACGATTGTGAGGTGGAGCTAATTAATTGTAGACAGGCAATAAGATCTTTTAAAAATTAACCCTCGTGTAAGCAAAAAAAAGACCCGAGACATTATTTAAAAAGAAACTAACTACGCTGCTCGTAATCGTAATTAAGAAAATTGATTGTTATAAATATGTACATTGGACGCAAACAAATCATTGCTGTCTGTCGGTGCGATGATTTCTCTTGTGTTAGGAAATGAACTTTTCTGAATTCCGTTAAAAAAAACTCGTGTACATTTACCCAAGATGATTAACTTGTTGATTTTTAAAAGGGGAATTTGAGCTTTAAGATTTAAATGTTAATAACTCAAAAATCAAAATTGTACATGAAATGATTTTCAGAAATTTGCAATTATTTGTATTTGTTGCGTTATATTTAGCTACATAAAATAGATGAAATCAAATGGAAATCTTAACTTAATTACCTACATATTTAAGATGATGCGACAGTGGAAGTGCCTTTTGGTAGTGAATTACACAGCAAAAGACGGATGAAATATAAAAAGAAAAGTTGTCGAAAAGAAAATTAAAACTCACTCAGTTTCTCTGTATGCATCAACAAAAAATATATCAACAAAACAATACACAGAAAAAAAAACTTCCATCGAAAAGTGTTGGATGTATCGCAAAAAAATAAATCTAATAATATCTAATAACTCGAATTTGCAAGCAACGCTCAAAAGAAATGAAAATAATGAAATAAAAAGAAAATAAAAATGTTGAAATGTCAACTGGAATATCAAATTTCATGCGTGATTTATTTATTTTTTAGTATGATGATTCTTTTTTTTAAATATAATAATAGATAATAGTAGCATAACATGATATTTTTTATTATTAAATTTGCAGCGAACGAGAGAAAAAATGCGAAAAGTGTAATAAGATATTCTATTTTATTACGACAGTAAAACAGTTTCAATTTTTAGTATTGCTTAAAGCTAGCAGCTAACAACTTTTGAAAAATCGTAGTTCCTCTTTTGTAGATGAGTTCAGCTTTTTTTATACACTGGTTGCTGAATTAATAAAGTGAACGTGTAGCAAAAAAAAGTGAGAAAACTTTGGATATGCGAGAACAAAAAAAAATCGTTTTTGTCTTGTTTAAAAACATTTAACGTAAGCTCTAGCGAAAAAATACTTTGATGTGCCTGATAAAATATTTTATGATAATATTTAATAATATTATTTACCTTAATAGCTTAAGTTTTTTTTTGTTAAATGCATACCTGCCTACCTGTCCCATTCTCCTAAAAAATTATTATTATCTTGAGCTACGCCTATGGAATCGCAGAGTCGACTTCCCATAACTCAATTTCTTCGTAAACCGTCATTGTACTTTGCATACGCTCAAGTCTTGACCGCTGGACAAAGTCCAGTAACCATCGGTGTGTCTTCCCTGAAATACTGCCAATCTCGATAAACGCGACGTAGCTAAACGTGTCTAAACAGTCAAGGGGATCCTGCCGCCGAAAGAAGGAGATTCTCCTTATGTTGATATCCGTCCGAAGCTCCAGATACAGGTGACGCACACCTACATTTATAAAAAGGTACATGAGCTTTGGGATTTATGGCGATTTCATACATTGGTAATTTGAAGCTGATCATCATAATTTAATAAATCACTTCGTGACTCATTCTTGGTTCTAGTTTTTACCTGTCCACTCTTTCCACGACTGCTCCAGCACCGCATTGTTTTTGTCCAGTGTTTTGAAACCGAGGAAGAGCCAAAGAGGCTTTCCTTGGTCCTCGTTGCTGCACAATTTTACCCAGGAATCTGGAGGCACCACTCGCTTGATTTCCTTGTAAACACCTGAGTGAATCAAAGAAAATCGAAATAAACGAGAAAAGTCTCAAATTTCGTAATATTTAGTATTCATACATTCTACGCATATTTTACCTTGCTTTACGTCTCTGCTGCAGTCTGGATAACCTGAGGGTGAAGGTGATAAGCAAAGGCTTCCCGTGGACATGTGAAGGTAGGGGAAAGACACTGTGAATACAGAAAGGGAAAAATCGATTTTTAGTTTCCATTATAAATTTACATGCGAAAATCGTCATTATTTTTAATCCGAAACCAATAATTTTTCTTCTCTCAATTTTCCAATGTAATGTGAAATGTAATCTTTGGTGAAATAACGTTTTTCTTTACATACAAAATATTTATTTTCAAGCTAAAACAGGGCAATGAGACACGTGTAACTGAGACTACGAAGTTGTTAGACTTTACCATAATCAACGTGGTCTCAACTTTATAATCAGATTCTTTACGCTTCCTTATTCAAAGTCAACTTAAGCAAGCAAGGATTGGGTTACATTGCAAAAAAATCTTTTTCGTTACTTCGGTTGGACAATGATTTATGACTTCATGATGGTCCACGCTCCTGAATACTTTTTTCTCTCGATGACTTATGATTACCTACATTACATGATGTGCTTTATTGTCGCTTAAGAATCCACGTAAAAGCTGTGGATTTTTTTGCATATCCAAAACCTAATTATGAATTGTGCTAAATCATTTTACCTTTAGTCCTAAATCTTCATAGTTCATTAGTGAAGCTTTTTTCTTCTCTAAAATGCTAAAATCCCATTGTTAAAGAATCAATGGAAAAAGTGTGGTTAGTGTGGACGAAATTCATGGAAAATTGTCCAAATGATGACATAATCATGAGTGATTAATTCTCCAGATTTTTAAATCATTTCCCATTACTTATTAATAAATAAAATTGTTTGAGTTTGCGAAATGAAACCGTAAACACGGACAATAAGCTGAGCAATGATCAATAAAGGAGGCAAAATCTTTCTTAAATAAAAAAGGTTAACAAGCCAATTAAGAATTTAGTCACGGCATCATTTATCATAATTATTTAAATGCCTTACATATTTTTCTTCGAGCGGCTGTATTACACATGTTTACGAGTCGACTGTCGATTATCGGTTAAAATTATTGAGTGCTGAGTGCAGACTCGTTAACTCGTCTTATAAATGATTACAATGTTTAATTACGGTTTGTCCATATTGTAATATAATAAAATATTCTATTCATAATTCATTTACATCATCAATAATTTTTGCAAGATGCACATTGAAAGAAACGAGAATTGAATGGGGGTTTTTATTCAGAGATTTCATACGGCATTGACAGCGTTGGTAGAATTGAAGTGCTGTGTGATATCATGACTGCTTAGAGTGCCCTTAATACTCATTTGCATAAATAGTTAATAGGCAGGCAAAGGATCTTTGTCAATCTTCTAAAGTACTATTACTTAAGTCTGCATGCTCAAGTTGAAGCTTATCGGACGAAAAGCAGGCACGACTTGTTTGTACAGAGTAACCAGTTACCAGTTTACCAGTTGCATGTCATGTCATGAGAGTGTAGTGCAGCAACATCATGGACAATGGACGCGACATGAGCTGAGACGGAGTTGGCTGTTTTATTTTAAACAATTTAGTTATTATGTGCACGGAACACCATTAGCATAATATAATGATGCTCAATCTTCATGTCAGCGTCATTCTTATTACCATTTGTCGTGCCAATCAATGAGCGTGCAATATTTTAAGATCACACGAGTTCCTTCTCGCAGCGTTTTGCGGCGCGTCGTTCATCATTCATCATTCATTTTTATTCATAATATTCATTATAGAATATCCATCCATCCATCCACATCCACCTTCAATTTTTCTTCTCTTCAAGGCTTCCCAAATCAGAAAAAATGCGAGACTCAGAGAAAAATGAAAATGAGCAGAAAATTAATGGTCAATTGCTTGACGCCTATTTTCCAGTGTTAAAGTACTAAAAAATTTAAGCTCATCGCGGCTAACCTTTCAATAACTTGAAACAAAAAAATCTTTCAGATATTTGTATGAATGAGTAATTAATAATGAATGACTAAATATGACTGAAAAATGCGAGATCACTCTTCTCATGCCTCATGATTGAAATGAGATGCTAATGGATTCCGAGCTGAATGTTGCTGGCGTATTGAATTGCTACTTTGAATCATTCAGACTAAAGTTAAGCAGAAAGTGAAGAATTTTTAATGAATTCACTTTAATATTCTTTATCACTGTTAAATGGGTTACATTGTGTCAAAATGAAATCGAGCGACTGCTGCTCGTTTAATGCACAATTAACGACTATCATGGGATGGGAGTGAAATGAACTTAACCAGATCTGGCATGACGCCACGGCCTCAGCCACGTCATTAAATTAGATCAGTGTTTTTTATAACTTTTTCTTCTCCTCGTCCTGTCATTTGCATTTTTATTATATCGTGAATGTAATCTCCTGGAAAAATGTATCAATAACGAGATCAACACAAATCTAATTTTCTTGAGGTAGTAGAAACAGGTTGGACTTTTGCATGGATTTTTGCCTTCATTTTCTTTCTTCTAAGATGCTCCAACTTTTTATAGCCAGTTGAAGATACCATCGAGAAAATGCAAATAATCTGATCTAGTGCATAAAATCAAATAGGTTTTGAGGAAAAGTCTGAAAGCGGCGTCTGATAGGTAAGTACTTGAATAGTTATCTGACTGAATCTACTCGGCTGTCCACAAGTCCACGTCCACGTCCACCTTCACTTTCCTTATTAAGGCAAAACCAATCGACATTTTTTGAAAATCTTTTTCTGGGACTTGGAGACAGCTTCACATTGTAGTGGTTTTAGGTAGATTTTTTTAGATACACAGGAGTGAGGTGAGGTGAGTGAGAACTGGAGCTATAAAAATAAAAATGATGATTCAAAGGTAGATCACGAGAGATGTGATGTCACCCTCTTGGTCTTGAGTGAGTAAATCCACTCAAATTCATGATTTTCCTTTCCTCACTCGAAGGCATGAATTGACTGATGAAATCGATGTTTTGTCCTATCCTTGACTTCACCCTCAGCCTTCTTAAGTAAAGTTAAATGTCTGAGTTTACTGCTCCGCTCTGTTACATTTATTATCGACTAAAATAAAAACGAGACAATCGGAATGATCTTATTAATGCAACCTTAAATTGTTCATTTTCTACCAAGTTTCTAGATGATAAATGGCTAAGGCTGTATACATAATGAATTGCAAGATACAATAAACTCAACTCAATGTGAACATTGTTGACAATTTACCTTGACTGCAAATGAAAGAAATGTAATAAAATTTGTTACATTATTGCAACTAGCAAATCTATCTACAAAATATTATTACACCGAGTAAATGAAAAATGTCGACAGGAGACGTGAAGTGGACTGCGAATGAAAATGAAGTAGATCATTTCAGTGATGAAACCAAAGTCATTACCAAAATTGTCGTCATCATCTTCATCAGTTCATTTTGAAAAGTGCAGGGTGGAGGTGGAGAATTATGAAAACAAGTAAATACATACGTATGTTCATGATTTTGCAAAATTTTATCAAATTTTATCTACTAAACAGTCAGTAGCATTTGTTAGATGCAGAAGCAGAAATTTATTCCATTTTTATTCATCATGTCAACGTGGTCGCTTCTATCAACATGACAGTGACAACAATGGCAAGTAATCAAATTTAATCACGTATGTCACAGTACTTGCCGGTCACAAGTACGGGAAAAAATCACTTGAAAACTTTTTGTTGGTAGCAATCGGAAATTATATTTATAATTAGACTCTTTCTCGACCATAATTTACCTACATTATTACATAATTTAACCTCTGCGTCTCTGCCTATGTTATATAATGTCTGAATGCTCCTAATTACATAGGAAAACAAGTGAAAATGCCAAATCGACTTTTAGTGTTCTGGACAAACAAAAAACTTGTCCTGGCCGGGTTCCACATAGAACGAAGCATTTCAATTGATCAAACGAGCCTTTTAATTCCTCTTCGCCCTTTCATTTTCATTATTATGACGAAAGCTTTGTTTGTGCCACCTAATAGAAATCTAAATGTCACTGAAAGGACGCGACCTCCTATTTTTCAGCGCAGTGCAAAAAAAACAGCAAGCACGAAAAGTAAGTGGCTATTAGTGAAAGGCACGGCATGTTACTGCAAATGGCTTTTCGCATCTAAAATCCACTTTTATTTTACTTATTATAAGCGAAAATCATTGTTAAACCCATACGAGTTGCTTATTAAAGGTAGTTTTTCTGTTCATATTCCACCTCCACCTCCGGCAGCTTTTTATGATATGCTTGTACTTATAGTAAAGTATTGTATTTGATACTTAAAAATTGTTAGAGATTTGGGTGATCTTAAGTGTATGAGGTAGATATGATACAAATGCGAAATGGAATGTATCTGAAACTCATTAGATTTTATAGGAGCGAAAACATGCATTTTCTTGAGAGTCAGCCATTAAAAAAGTAATTAGGCCTGTTCGTCAACGAAGCGAAGAGCAGAAAGCAATTAATGCGCGTTCCACACCAGTTATTTATTTTTCTCAAACCTGTGCGGTGCCAACTGCCAATTTCCCTGGGCCCATTTTTCCTTTAGTATTCTAGTATCCAATGGAAAACATTTTTATGAGGAAAAACACATTTTTTCATCACAGAATTATATTGATCATCGACCAAATACCATCGTCGTGATCATGAGAACCAGGTTTTAGTATTGCAGTTGACTGGAGCCACTCCTTGGATTTTGTGCAAATTTATGATTTCAAATCAGTCATAAATGATGCAGAAATAAGACGCATTATTTAAAAAACTCCATTCAAAAAATGCCCACATTTTTCCCGTTTTGCATATTTTGGCAATAACTCAACAAGAACTAATTCTAGTTCTTCGTGAACAATGAGCGTGTAAATAGCCACGATTAACAATGCAAATTGGACAGTGATTGCCAATTATTGACTAGAAAGAAATCTGCCAGAGAAACAAGCACTAATGACTAATGACATTAATCCAGTTAGTTATCGTGACCATTATCGCATTAGTTACTTCATGACCATCATGTCTGAACGACTTTTTTCAGTTTAGCTAAAGTTTCGCAAACAAAACCACTCTTGATTTTGATGAATGATTTTTCATTCCAACTCAATTCCTGCTGCTGGAAATTAAACAATGGAAATGAACTTGCTCAACTTAACTCAACCCTCATTTTCTCGAGTGATTTAGCAGCAGAACACTTAATTTTCCCCTTTTTAATTCACCTACAAAATGATTCCGCCCACTGTCCTTGGACATCTCCAGAATATTTAAGTAAACACTGGACACAGTCGGAGGATGACGTGTCTCCTGTTACTGTGGTAGACCCGCAAAAAAATTGCAACTTTTGTTTACTGCGCAGAAAATGTGGTTGGTAATGAAGAAAGCAATAATGATAAACTGAGAATAAAATGGTATTTAGTTGTTTATAACTAATGCAGTGAGACACAATCAATTTTGTTTGGAAGAGTGGAATTGCAACTTTATTTGCAATCGCTGATAAAAATAAATTAAGACAAAGTCCACAGACTTTTCATGTTGACCAAGTCATTTATATTTTCAACGTCCATCGAGGTCATTTTGACCGACAATTTTTCTCTCTCATAGCATAAAATAGCATTAAATGTACAAAACTTCTTTTCCTAATTGTCCACCATAGAAATGAACAATTGAGATTGTATCATTTCTGTCTTAATCAAAACATCATTTTTTCGCGCAAGAAATTCATTTAACAGTGTCAAGTCATTTGCTTCATAATATGATGACTTGACAACCGTCATAGTACAGTGATGTTGGTTAATGACATGACATCACACAACTCACATAAATAAAGTAAAATACCTAGCAAAAATGCCACAATTCCCGAAACCAAATGGACCCCAGCCAAAAAAATGTGTTGCAATTGCACCAATATGTAATAATAATATGACATGATAACCGTGTCTTACAGTAATGACAGCCTTAAGCCATCTCATAACATGACGTACAAAAATGACAAAAAATCAATTTTCAGAGGAAAAAAATTCTGAGTTAGCCAGAGTTGTTATACACGAAGCACAAAGGTGTTATTTGACAGTGTCAAAATATTGCTTGAAATACAATGTAAATGTTTGCACAAATTTGTCTATTGTATGTACTTTTTTCCTTTCATTTCCAAACCGCTATTAATTATTATTCACGTCACTGTAAACACGGTAATGTCATACAATTGGTGGACAGGACAAGAAACTCCCATTTTCATACACTAGCCATCAGAGGCAGTGATGCTGATGTCAAAAGGGAATTGCCCGTTTCCTTCTACTGATTCATTAATAGAAACGCCAGAAAATGATTGGCCTGCCACTGCCACTTTCAGACATGACAAGAGTAATCAAATATAATGAAACTGCGGTGGCAACAACAGACAACATAATATCACGTAAAACGACAATAAAATTCAATTCATGCAAGTATTATACAAACGTTGTTATTTGTATTGTTATTATTATTACTATTACACGACGAAACCACGCGTCATCGTCATCAACATGGTCACATTCACCGCCACGAACTCATGCATCACAGCAGCAAGAAACTCACTGAAAACCTCTAAACTGTATTGTAAATTACTTGGAATATTTTCAGTCAGTTTTTTTTGGCAGAAGTGAAAATAAAATGAAAATGAGTTATCTAATGAATTTTGTGTAGAACACACAGACAATAAAAATAAACTTTATCATCGTCTCTCAACTTTCAACTATGTACCATCATCACCAACCACCGACGGACCGAGTAGATAAATATAATTTTTATTTTGCTCGTTTGTTTCTTTTTCTTACTTTTTTTGGGCTGGGCTTTGTCTGTCTCACCTTTGCTAAGAAAACAGTGTCGAGCAGTAGTTGTTTGTGTGTGATGGTAATAATAATGATTCGCTTTTTCTCCAATCATTCCGTACGCTCTGCTGCTACCTTTACCTTGCCTTCGGTTCTTTTAGAAAAAAATGTGAGCATGAGCAGAAAGACCGACTTATTTAATCATTCATTTATAATCATAATTATTATACACGGCAAAAGCCAGAAAAGCTGGTAAGAAGCTAAGGTAAAAGTGATTGGGTACACAAGACTCGAGACAGAGAGAGAAAAATATTTTGCATAGCTATGCCAAAAACAAACTCCTGAACAATTTTGCGGTGCGAAACAAGAAACAAAGGGATGACGAGTTTTACAAAAATATTTTCCATTTTTTTATTATTTTTCCCCAGCAACCCGTCACTTTTTCTGCTTCTCTTTATTTTCCAAAGAAAACTGTGAAATTTTAAATAAACATGGGGATGGGTAGGTACATACGTAACGCGAACAGAAAAAAATGTGCGAATGCTTAACAATTTATCTTACGATTATGATCATTCATGAACACCAGAATAAATTATTTTACTTTGGAGTTATTTATGCTGTGTTGCGATGTGAATGTGAGCAGCGTTTTAAATCGTTTTCCAATTCACTTTGACTTTGACAAGAGAGTTGCATTGGATTTTCCATTGCATCAAATCGCGATCTTGTCAGAATGCACATCACTTCACTTCACTAACTTCTCCTATTTTGTTAATCATTTTACTGTTCGACGGTTACCACTGAGTGAGTTTTTTGGAGTTTTGAGTTGGACGCGAACCAACCAAAACATGGATATCTCCTCCAGTCATAGTCATGCATTTTACTTCATTTCACACACACACGCCGACCGCAAAAAAATAACACGCGGATAAAGACAAAGTTTTTAGAAGATTTAAAAAAATGTTTTACTAAATGTGCAGAAGTACATGTCTTACTTAATATCGTGAAAACTGTGAAAAACTCGTACTTGCCCAACGGGGCTTGCCCAAAAAAAATTTTTCCACATTTTCATTTCGTAAGAAGCATGCACGAAGAAAGTCGCTGTTTTTGCATTGTTAATATTACATAGACACATACAATATTCTAGATGGATTCATTTTCATGCAGCAGAAGGACGGAGGGAGGAAAAATGAAAACGCAACCATGTCCAGCAGCAATAATTATTTGTGTGCGTAATTGCTCAGTGAGAAGCGAGAAAGAAACATGATTGAATTTGCAAAAGATGGAGATGTGGATGTGAGTGGAGATGGAAATATCCGAGCTTATGTATCTGCTTAGTTTTACGTTATTTGACATTTGTACTTTACAGCTTTGGGCAAGAACTCACTCACCCTTGTTGCTACCATGTATTATATAAAGAGATTTTTTTGGGGCCATTTGAATGGATTCAATTAAAAGATTAGTAAAGAGTCGCTTTCAATAAAATACAAAGCAGCGAGTAATTTTTGAAAAAAAAAATCGGCTTAATTTTTTACGAGGCTTGTAATAATAAGTGTTTGTGTTGCAGATGGTGAGCTTCATTAATTCATCTCTTGTAATTGTAATGGCAAAAAATCGCATTTTGTCCTGAAGTTCCTTTCTCAAGCTACCAGTTTCTCTTTGAATTGTAAAGCAATTTTTCGCCCTTGTTTTTTGCAATGCAAAATTGATAAATAAATTAGGTAAAGCTAATGAATTAACTGCTGCTGCTGCCTGTATTCATTTATGTAAGTTGTGAGCGTCTGTCCAATTTTTGAAGGTAGAAGAAGAACGTGCAAAAAAATTATTCGACAGCATTACCGACTCTGATTATGGAAATGAGCTTCTTGCCCACACCTTGTAAAATCTAGCGAATTTTAAAGAAAGAGTCAATTGAAAGAATTAATTCTTTTCACAACTCCATTGTATTACTGTATTAATGAAAATCGTCTCGTTCGTAACCATAAACATATTTTGTAAAGGAATCATGAATTTCTTTTACGGTAATCGGTAATGTTCTTGGACTTAATCCAATCCATGGTTTTTCTGTGTTCTGTTACCCTCTAGTTCATGATCGTAATCGAAATTTATGATTAATTTTCTTACATTCATACACATATTAATTTTTTAACAGTTTTTTAAGGAGAATCTACATATTGCAAAAATGCTGCTTTTATCTGTCTTTATCCGTGATCATGATCATGAATTTCTAAAATGCAGGGACGGGCGCGGCAGAGGACGCAACCTGAAGAAACACAATGAAGATGGAAATGAAGCAGCGGTTAATTTTGTCCGTGACATGATATGATGACGGTTACAAAGTCTGCTTTATCTATCTTAAACAACAGTATTTTACAAGTGGGATGATGGAAAGAAAAACAAGAAGAGAGACAAGGACGTTGCTCTAAATACTCGGTGTTTTGTTGTTGAATTACTGGGATTTTCCACTTCTGCCCAATTTCAAGTACCTATCCACTCTAGGTCTCTTTGCTTCGTAGCACACTCCCAAAGACAATTTTTATGTTGACAATGTCAACTTGACATGACACAAATCAGCGCAGGAGCGGCAGCACATGACATGAACCTCCTCGCCTCGTACATTTCCACATCCACCTCATTCTAAGTACAAAGACAAAGACAAAGGACGAAAAGCAGCGCTTTTTAATCATCTTGTTGACTTGTCACCAATCCATACTATTTTTTTAAGTGCACTCAAAAAATTTTCAAAATTACTGGGATTTTCCACTTCTGCCCAATTTCAAGTACCTATCCACTCTAGGTCTCTTTGCTTCGTAGCACACTCCCAAAGACAATTTTTATGTTGACATGACACAAATCAGCGCAGGAGCGGCAGCACATGACATGAACCTCCTTGCCTCGTACATTTCCACATCCACCTCATTCTAAGTACAAAACAAAGACAAAGGACGAAAAGCAGCGCTTTTTAATCATCTTGTTGACTTGTCACCAATCCATACTATTTTTTTAAGTGCACTCGAAAATTTTCAAGTCTGGTAAATGATTTGCCTAAAAGTATAAAGAAAATGATATTCTTGTTGACATTACAGGAGGAACAGGCCAACTTTCTTTGTCTATTCTCAAGAAGAGACCTCAAGTCAGGTTAGTTACGAAAGGTCCTTCAAACTGTGTTTAAGTTTTTTACTATGCAGAACGGGGCTGTGCTCTGAGTGAACGAATGGATTTGTCAGAGCACGCAACTCAATAACATGCTAATTAACCCAGTGTGTCAAAAGATCGTAGTTTCGCATTACTCGCGAGTGATGTCATGTTGTATCTAAATAGTATTGCAAATATGTGATAATTTTCCAATTCGCCAAGTCTATCTCATTTAAATAATAGGTGAAAACCATGGCCTCTCATTTGTCGTGCACTGCTTATAGCTTCGATCATTTATGTTGTGCTCAGTTATTATATTTCTACCTCTGCAAAATATTTAACTAAATGGAAAACGTAAAAGAGGAAATCGCAAAGCGGTTGGCTTTCCAAAGGAATGAATCGTTCTCAGAATTCAAGTGTTGGTATGTACATAAAAAGATGTTTTAATAATAGTAAAGCGTGCACACAAAAATTGTTTTTTAAAATCCCAGATTGACAGTTTAAATGATCTATTATCTCATGGATGGAATGTGTGTCAAGTAAGATGGATTTGTTGGGGAAAGCAGCGCATCCTTGATGAAATGATTATCATATCATTTATGAATCATGAGGACGCCGAGTTAAAGCCGAGTTAAATGAAATGAATGAATGAATAAATGAATGACGGTTTCTTTTCTTGAGTGGAGTGCGCGCGGTTGAGCCTAAAGAAATCAAAGACGAACGGCTCCAATTGACAAGGTTCGCCTTGTAATGTTTAGCATGTGCAGAGTTTGTTTTAAAAAACAATGGAGAGAAAAGGTTAACGGTTACAGTTAGACACGTTACAGTATTTACAATAGTAGCGTGTTAATGTTAAACAAATTCTCTCCTAATCTGCAAAGAAAAACAAACGAGGGGAGGGAGACAGATGAAGATGAAGAAAATGAGTTACATAAGATGAGAAGAGACTCTTTTTCAGTGAATAGTTTCAGTTTTGTCTGTCTGTTTGCTCGTCATGTTCATCATTCATGGAAATAAAAAAAGTATTTTCTTAAAAGCGATTTTTGTTACTGGGAAAGAAAAACATTGTAAGAATTGAATCACATCGAGTCAGTCATCATCCTGCTGCTTTTGTATAAACAGAAAGTGAATGCGAATTGACAAAGAAGACGCTGATGATGAAACGATGATGTAGAGATGAAAGACAAAACGAGGTTTGTCAGGCAGCGCAGATTTCCTTGTAAATGGAATATAAAATTGTTTATATGAAATGGAGAGATTTTTAGGTGCGGGCGGATGTGAAATGAAATGGAAGGAAGCATTAAAAGATTTTATGATCGCTGGAAAAAAAGAGTAAAGCAGAGTCTGGAATTTCTTGGAAAATTCCTGTTTAAAAAATGATTCATCTTTGTTTTACCGATTTGCCATTGCATTCCTAAAAAAGGGAAAGGATTTTTATTTTAAATATTTTTTTTTATTCTTACCTCCTTTTTCCAAGCTTTTGAGGAGAATTCCATCTCCAGCCAGATGTTGAATGACTTGTGAGTAAGTGAATGCGGAGCTGCTGGACGAACTGGCGCACTCCGACTCATCATCATTCGTCACTGTCTTCAGGAGAGACGAGACAGTGGCGTTATTGATATCACTGTACCACAGAGGTGGCGAGGTGGGGGTGGAGGTGGAGGATGTGCTGCAACGACCAAACGACTTTTGCACTGGACTCACTCTGTCATCTGAGAAAATATCGTCAATGTGAAACACGTCTTCGAGCAGCGGACTCAGACAGCGCTCGAAAGTCTTTAAAGGCTTGATTCTTGGAACGAATGTGATCGTGAGTTGATCCCCATTCTCAATACTGCTCGATGTCGAAATGTTCTCCACGCTGCTCGAGTTACTGCTGCTGCTTCCGCCACTCGCACTTGTGGAGAATCCGCAGCTACTGCTGCTCCCACCCGTCATTCTCCGAAACTCCTCCCCACCGGACATCATTTCCACTTTTATCTCTTAGCCCCAAATTATTAATCACTTCAGTTTCATTCAGCTGGAATTTATTACTCGAGTCACTTTCTCAACTCATCTTCGTCATTTTAATGAATTTATACTCACTTCAAACAACTCACTTAAAAAGGAAAATTAGATCATTTCCTTGCACGAGCAAATGAGCAATGAAAAAGCGGAAAAACGGATGTACCTAAATCCATCCAAATCCAGTCCGGTCAAGTTTTTGTCTTGCCTTGCCTCGTCTTCCTACGCACAGCGGAAAAAAATGAAGGGGAGATTATTAAAAAACGTGTTGGACATGCAACCTCTGACCAATAATTTACTAATGATGACAGCCCAGTGATTTAAGATAATTCTTTCATACGCAGCGATGCGACGCGCAAGACAAGAGAAAAGATTTAAAAGAGTCAAGTTAAGTGGAAGGAAAAAGCCATCTTGGACTCTGGTACCTCTCTTTTTGTCCGCCCGCACCCACCATGTGCAAAAGAACTTTCGGTTATTTATTGACTGTCGCGTACACAAAAACGGTTAGTGAAGTCAGTAAATGTGTTTGAATTTTCACTTTAGAACCTACTAATATTCAGACGACATGCAGATACAGACTTTGAAATCACATCTAAATAATAATTCTTCTTCTGACTGATCACTAGGTGCTGAAGAAAATATCGAAGATGTGAGAAATGATTTTTTTATTTTAGTGCTTCAACACCAGTCAAGCGTATTTAGCTGTTCACCTGTTTCACTGATTGACTCTTTACTGCCTACTGTCACGTCCACGTCCACGTCTGTCCGTAATAATTATCTTTTTCAACAATCTCGTACTGTACGGACAAGCTATTTGCAAACTATTTAAAAACCAAACTGAAATATTCTACTGCTTAAATAACGTATAACGTATCTATCTAGTGGGGCACTTTGGAACATTATTTTCCTCGCTGATGATGATAATTCATGCAAATGCATTTATCTGCTTGAGCTTTGTGTCCATTTCTTCAATGACTTTTAAAATTGTTTCGTTGGAAAGAAATTCTTCTCTTGAATGATCTAATCTCAGCCTCCCCACTCACTGACTCACTCACAGTGAAACGTTTCTTGGATAGAGAGACCGTAGCAAATTGGAAATGGTCTTATTACTCATAACTCCCAAAACTATTAATAAATAGGAGGAAAAATGTTCCACGAAAACTTTCACAGTTAAATTCAAGCGTAACTCAGCTTAACTGACGAAAAACACTGCTAAAGAATCTTGTGTGATACTATTGATTTGGAAAGTTGAAAATGCTAATGCGAATAATTTCATTTTTCTCGCCTCCACTTCGCTAACACAGGGATAATATGCGTGAAGACGTTTCATGCATCAAATCGCTTTCATTATTATTATTAAAAGCACTTCACTTCAATTACCGTCGCGTCTCCCATTCCTTCCACCTCCACGTCCACCTCCACCTACAACTTCCTCATTCACCTTTTTCTTCTGCTTTGCATTTATTTTTTTATTATTCTTTACTATCCCGTATAAATTTTCATGCTCATCGGCTTTATATGTAAATACGCATTACCGTCATGAAATGATCTAATGATCATGAGGTTTGCCGCTATAACAAAAAGAAAAGTGTTTCGCCGACCGACCGCGTCGCAGTAGGTATTAATATGCAACATAAATGTTTTTGTGCAGATTTATTCGACGATAATAATTTCGCATGATATCACTAAACAAATGCAAACATCGTCATCGTCACCACCATAATCCTGATCCCCGTGATCATCAATAGACGAACCGCCATCATCGTCGCCACAAACAATTGACTTAAAACCGCAAATCGGTAACCAATCTCGTTAAACTTTTCTATAGCCAATTAAATCATTATCATTATGATATCTGGCTAATGAAATGTGCAATGTACATATTTAGGTTATACGACATATTTATTTTTATAGTGTCACAAATTTTTACGACATGATGACACACGACATATTTTTTCCATGTGAGTTCAATTGAAGCAACAAGAAAAAGTTGAGTCGATTACCAACAAAGCCATACATAATTAGATACGTTATGATCCTACTTAAAAGCCTCACTTTCTCATACAGTGTGTGCTAAAAAGGTGTGTACACATAAATACAGCCAGAATATATATGAAAAGTTGAGTTGAGTATTTACAGAAAAAATTAAGCCATTACTAAATATAAATTGTAATACGTAGATATAAACAGTTTAAAATCTATTGTCGACAAGAGAAAAAACAAGGGAGGAAGTGTAACAGTTATGTCAACATGACACATTTGTTTCGTGCTCGCTCACTCACCGAATGAAAAGTTTTAGGTATAATTTCATATAAGAAAAATTACAAATTGCTTGTAATCATGCATATGCAAACATACGTATGTTATATTGAATGACTCATGGCGTGCACGCTCCGAGCTTTAAAAACGATGTCGATTTGCAAACAACGTGGAAATCGTCGATCTAAGCTTTTTGTTGCTGTTGTTGTATCGTATCATCATGATTATCAACTGTAAACTAAAGCTGTTTAAAAATACAAATCGGAAGGAAGGGATTATGAATTTTGGGTGTTTTTTGTAACATGAGTCGACATCAAATAAAAAGGGAATCAACCAGTTTATGACTGACTGGAGGTGGTGTGAAGTTGTTGAACATGGACGAAACTTTTACAACAAACTATTATTGTATTCTGTTATCGCCAACGGTATTTACAAACACATTTTGTGGAAAATCAACGAAACGAAAAAAATTGCATGGTGAGGATGAAAAAAGCTTGGAATGTTGTTGGTGGGCTATGTTTGTATACATACATATGTAAAGTGTCGTTTGTCGGTGACATGACACACGTGCTTTGCTCAGCTCAATTCAACTTCCTACACAATTGTTTGTTTGCTATTTATTATTATCAGGCAGTCACAGATTCACTTTCCGCTTGCCAAAATCAATGTGATGAGAAACTCAAAGGAAAACCTGTCACCTCTCTGACTCTACGAAACTTCGTCACCACTAACACGAAACGAAACCAACTGCTGAGAAATTTTCTCTTCTCTAAATACAAGACAAAAAATAAATGTAATCCTTTACTTGGCTCCACTAGCCAATATTTTTACGAGTCAGTGAAAATCCAATGAAGCTGTTAGAGATAACTCTTAATTGGCAATTATGCGATTTGACCAGTGTGTCAAGTGCCAAAAGTGGAAAACAACAAAATCCTTAGAGCATTGCTGATACCTAATAACAACTGATGAGAATTTGTAGGAAAAAGCAGGAAGATAAAAATCACACACTGACAATTAAATAACACACATAGGACACTTGTTCAAAGGTTTTGTATGGCTAATAGTAATTAATTAGGGGTAAACAGGTGAAACAGTTTTAGCGGGGCAAGTTGGGAAACAACGTGATGTTTGTTATTTACATGTGCAATACCTTGGGAGTAATAATAAAAATGCAGTAAAAATCGGTTCACCTCTTAATAGCTTTGCTTTTGCTCGGTATGCAAAATTCAGCAAATCTGATCCAAGGTTTCTCTGTCTGATTAATTATTATTGCTATTTATTATTATGAACTTGTTACTGCGCCATTGCACATTGCACTGCAGGCAACTCATGGAACGTAAAACTCGGTTATCCACACTTTTTCAATCCTACTGGAACAAACTTTTCACTCCATCACTTTTCCTGTCATATCATGGCACGTTATGTAACGTTAACAAGCGCACATGGAACCAAGTCATACCGTTAATAAGGAAACTGACAAAATAGTTTTTCAGCCAAATTGAGCAGATTGGACTGATGCGTGAGTCGAAGTCGACGATGCGGTCTCAGTGAGTATTCAGAGAATGCATCGTTTTTCCTTCTTGAACTGCATCCAGGAGCTAAACGGCAGCTAAACACGAAAAGTGAAGATGAGATTCACTAACTCACTCGTTGAAAACGCTTCAACGTTTCTTGTTCATGAAATGGAATTGAGATGATGGTCTTTAACTTGCTTCATGCTAGCAAAATCTCACTCACTCTTCCAACTTACTCAGACTCAGAGTGAATGAGCGAGAGACGGGGAATGACGATATGATGATGATAAGTGCAGAGCCGAGCACTGACTAACTCACTAGCTCACTCAGAAAACACCTTTTGTATTCTAAAATGGATAATGATAATGTCGAAAAAGAACGCTGTTGGCTCTCTCTTGCCATAATTCCATAGCTCACAACAACAGTAGTAAAATACGATGCGATCTGAGTTTCGACTATCATCAACTTACCTACTTATCAACACAGTCGTTTCCACATCAGTGGAGTTGGAGATTGAAAGATTGCGTTTTATTTGGGAGATTGAATTTTGGCTTGATGGTGATACACTGATTATCAAATGTGATATTTATGAGAATTTGATTTGGTGGTGGGTGAAGTAAAGTGATGTGATGATGTTTTCTCGCTGTGTCTTTTCACATCGCATCTCATCAGTCGCCACTCAGTTTTTCCGGTTAGATACATACGTAGGTATATTTTTAAAAACTTATTCCGGACACGCAAACCGTTACGAATACGAATGTGAGGCTTTGTGAGGAAAATAATGAAAATATCATTGGGATGAGACGAGAAAGACGACGGTGTTTTTGTTAAAGGGAAGTCCATTTGTTTTGTTGATAGGATTTCGTGAAGTCAATAATTCCTCATCATATCTCATCTCGTTTGTGACTTTGTTAGCCCTTTCCTGATTTATCATTAGTTGAGTTTGAGTTGCGTCTCTAGACTTTTTTATTCCTCTTGGTTGTGACTCGCTCTTTTCTTTTCACGGTTGGACAGGGTCATCATATCAGAATCATCATCGTCGTCGTCAAGTTGATACTGTGTTGTGTTGTTCCTGCCAACATACAAACTAACTGACATGTGACTTTTGGAAAAAAGTGAAGTAAATCGAGACGAGAATTTTGTGACTTTTTTATTTATTAGTTAGACGCATATTATTATTGTTGCCTATGCCTGCACCATTTCATCTGCTAAAGTCTGACTTTTCGTCAAAAGCAATATTATTATGTAGGTTCAGTTCAACTCACAAGATAATAATCTTTTTGCCCTTTCTTTTTCATTTTTTGCTCCATCCCATCACATTACGCACTTAAAAGGCAGTGTGCTACCAAGTTCAGCGTAAATGCAATGTCCATTTATGGAAGGTGAATGATGAAAAAAGCTGAGTTGGACTTTCAGAAGAAAGACGCGTATCATTTCATTGGATTACAATTTCATGAGATTCGGACTTTATTGCAAGGAAGGAAGGAAGGAAGTTGTAGCAGGAAGAGAAAAAGGAATGAGTAGCTTATTACTAATAAAATAATAATAATAATAATAATAATAATAACACAATTATCTCAACGTGGCAATGTATCCATCATGTCATGTAGAGAGGCGTTCGTAAGTTCTTGGACTGGAAAAACGCGCTTATTGCAAAATATTATTAGACAATTTTATAGACAATTTTTTGCTATAAGAAAGAGCAGAGTCTGAGCTACAGATTAGTGTCCACCATGGCCTT